>JAUPFT010000001.1:31888533-32128533 GCA_036936625.1 Parnassius smintheus behrii | reverse complement strand
GTAACAGAACTTATTAATATATATATATATATATATATATATATATATATAAGTGATCTAGGTGTTATTATACGGTTTTCTCACTTAATTGCGACACATTTTACCAGCACTAACCGGCATAATTAATTATTTTTCGTGAGCACTTTATCCCTAAGTGATTTAAACTACACTGATGTAGATGAGAAGCGAGTCTATCAATTTTTGTAGACTTTATTTGGGTCTTTCTGTACGGACAATGTGGCATCTAGACAGGTATATAATCAAAGGAACATGAACCTATCAAAAATACGAAAAAAAAATTGAGAGGAGGATGTAGTAAGCCATCCCACAAAGTGATACCTATGCTCAAGAACTCTCTCTGTGTAGCATTCTTACTTTCCTATATTCATATTACTGCCGTAAAACCAGATCCTGCACTAAAGAGCGAAAGCATTCATATAACATAATTGACGATAATGATTTCCTAAATTTACGCGAACACTACACATTGAATAAAACTAAATTTACGAATTCTGTCGCGTTTATATAACTGATTTTACTTAATTTTGCTGTAAAGCACCCGAAACGTCGGGAATTAAAAATAAGTAAAATCAGTTAAATAAACGCGATAAAATCCGTAAATTTAGTTTTATTCAATAATAGACGATACCAAGCGTCGATGACAAATAGGTCATGGTCGGACCAGGTGCACCGTGATCGATCTGGACATCTATCCATCATTCAATTTAATTAATAAGCAAAACGAATACCTTACGGGACAACGATTTAATATAAACTTTACAGAAAAATGTTTGCTGGTAAATCGCATACATTATTAATTTACATAAAGGTAAAGTAGGTAAGGTACGAAATCATATTTGAATAAACATTTAACGTATAAGAGAGCCGATATTAACACCTCGTATCACCAACTAGCACGTGGCCCACCGAATATTCTTATAAGTGTCCGATAAAGTTTTCAGAATATAACAATCGCCCACTCTCCCCTAATCTTTGTAATTGCTAGTAAAAATTTCATTAGCAAAGTCCTTTAAACAACAATTCATATTTTAAGCACGATTAAATTATTAAATAAGGCATTTATTTTAGAATGGCGTATGAATTACTCTTATAAATATCACAATTTTAAATATTATGTATACGTACTTGGCTACTTAATAACAAACTAAATTATCTGCCTAATGTATTCTCAGTCTTAAAGCTTACCTTGTAAAGGAATAAAAGCAAGCATGAACCCGACTCCGACCACCGCCGCCCAGCCAATCTCCAGCCACATGAAGTATGCGACTATGACGGTAGCCAGTGGCCCGATCCACAGGTAATGTAGGAAGATGATGGCCACGTCGAAGCGGTTCACGTCGTTAGACAACAAGTTTACAACTTGGCCGACCGTTGTCTCTCCTAGGGCTGTTTTGGAAAGCCTTAACGACTGTAAAGAAAATATTAGTTTGAAAATATTCAAAATATATATATACACACACACACACACACACATATATAGTTTGTAAGAGAACAACTTTTAATTCGATACTTAGAGATTTCACTCAAATATTACAAAGGGATATCTGTCCACAGACGCCTGTCAATTGATGCGTTCTCTGGAACCACAAATTACCCCCTATTAGGGGGTAATCTGTTTCTGGAACAGACTTATATGTGGTTCACTCAGAATGTTATGCAACACTAAAAAAATCTATGGTTAAAGTTTTTATTATTACATAATATTTTCAAACTATCCACAAACATCTACAACATGTAACACAAACCCCGTGGTTCCAGTTAACTGCGTTATCAGAATCAGTATCCAAGCATATAGAAATATATTTTTTTCAAAAAAACATTTAAAAAAAATTATATTTAATGGAAAAAAAATTGCAAATTGTATGTGGTTTTATTATCTCTGCATTGGCCGAGGAGTCAAAGACCTCGCGTTACCATTTCGCAATACAATTTGCAAATTAATTTTTTTTCCATTAAATATAATTTTTTAAATGTTTTTTTGAAAAAAAAATTATATACTCTTGGATACTGATTCTGATAACACACTTAACGGGAACCACAGGGTTTTTGTTACATGTTGTATACAAACAACAATTTAAAATAATAAATCGATATAATATCCCCTTGTCTTATTACTTTGTTTCTGTCTTATTACTTTGTATTACTCCTGGCTACAGTTGGATTGTACTTGGTATAAATTCAAGATTCATCACTTGCAACAATTTTGTAAACACGTTGAAAAGATCCTGCTTCTGAGCAACTGAGCTCCTGAGCAGGATTTGAGGCGGGTTGTGCGGCCTATCACGAAATTAACCTCCTTCGTGTAAAATTTTGTGAACGCTTCTCGATCCTATGTGCAATATGTGCTGAACCCCTCTCCATACGTTATTCGCCTATTACCTTCCAATATAACTAGCAGAAAAAATAATTACCTTCAATTATTATTTTTTACTGCTAGCACGTTTCCATTCGTAACTGCCTCAAAGAGCGACCACTTCTTTACTTATTAACTCTCAAAATTACACTGTTGCCCTAAAAAGGCCTTTATCTATAAACGCTATTTGAAATCTATCAAAAAGATTAGTCTTGTTTTAAGCGACGTTTTGAAATTGTAAAAATTGTAACATGAAAATGTTTCTGGCATAAAACCATTTTAATGAAACAGAACAACTACAATTATTTCCATTTGTTTCTAAAAAAAACGTAAAGGAAAATTTAACATTTTGTAATATTCGAATTTTAACTCGTAAATAATCGTCTCATGCAAAAACCCTTTTTTCGCAAAACTTTCTGCGTGGCAAATTGATAGTTTTGTCATTGAACCTACTTTTAGTTTAAGATTATCAACATGGTATTTTTTTCCATTTACGTTAAATTTAATTCTATAAAATTAAACAAAACCAACAAGGTCACTTTCATTCAAGTTTCTTCAGTTATAGTAAAAGACGTCAGCCATCCTCATATATTCACGTCATTCACATTCAATAATGCCAACAACTATATAAATCAAATAAATACATTAATATCACTTAATTACTAGTAGGTCAGTCAGCACACTCTTGTTTTCGCCATTATATCATTTATTGAAGGCAATAATTAATTATTATACAATAACATCCTAACACAGGCATTACACTAATTATTATTATCATTGTTATTCATTTTCGCACATCACAAGTCCTATAGCTGAACATAGTCTATCTCTATAGATTGCAACAATTTTGAGCACAGTGTGTGTGTGTGTGTGTGTGTGTGTGTGTGTGTGTGTGTGTGTGTGTGTGCGTGCGTGCGTGTGTGCGTGTGTGTGCGTACGTGCGTGTGTGTGTGTGTGCGTGTGTGTGTGTGTGTGTGTGTGTGAGTGTGTGTGTGAGTGTGTGTGAGTGTGTGTGTGAGTGTGTGTGATTGTGGTGTGTGTGTGTGTGTGTGTGTGTGTGTGTGTGTGTGTGTGTGTGTGTGTGTGTGTGTGTGTGTGTGTGTGAGTGTGTGTGTGTGAGTGTGTGTGTGTGTGTGTGATTGTGGTGTGTGTGTGTGTGTGTGTGTGTGTGTGTGTGTGAGTGTGTGTGTGTGTGTGTGTGTGTGTGTGTGAGTGTGGTGTGTGTGTGTGTGTGTGTGTGTGTGTGTGTGTGTGTGTGTGTGTGTGTGTGAGTGTGTGTGTGTGTGTGTGTGTGTGTGTGTGTGTGTGTGTGTCTGTATGTGGTATCGTAGTGTCCAAATGAACGAACCGGTACTTACGAAGCTGCCATTCGAGAACCTTTCTTCCCCATTGGTCGTCAGTTCTTCAAGCTACATGGCCCGTCATAGTTCGTGGAGATACTTTGAAAAAGCTGCGGTTGTCAACCCGACTGCTAATATATATATATAATACGTAAGCCTAAATGTTTTCACAAAAATTATTATCTATTGAGTAAGTTATGTCAACAGTGGTGGACGTAACAAAATAACCAAAAAATCCAAAATTAAATGTGGTCAATAAGTATTTTAAAGATAATTAGTAAGTATTAGTTACGAGTAAGAAGACAAAAACCAACCAGAAAACCGCAAACATTTACTTCCATAAGTTTCCGTGAACTTAATGGCGAAACAACAATGTACACATCGTACTTAGGTACCTCCCACAAAAATGAGCCGAAATGCTAGTTTGGTTTGGTGGAAAAACTAACAAGGGCACAATCATTTCAAGGGAGAATACTAATTAGTTCGATATTATATTGCGTAATTATCATCGCTTTTATCTTTTTATAGCCTTCAACAAGTCTACTGCTATAGACCTCCCCCGAGGAAGGCCACTAATCCGTACTGAGCCACGTGCATTCATCTCCTGTAAGCCATATAAGATCGTCCCTACATCTAGTTGGGGGGCAGCAATCGAAAACCTCTTTTCCCCATCGGCTGTCGCGGGTTTTCGAGCTATATGGTCATCCCATTGCCACTTCAATGCTCTAATCTGCTGAATTAAAGTCACACACTCTTATTTTCTTGTTGACAAGAAAATGTAGGTATCTAATCTATCTAATTCTAATTTTCTAATCTAATTGATATCTCGGTCAACGTTGGACTAACCTTGTCTAACAATTTATTCCTAGATAAACATACCAGTTCGTCAACAACCTATAGCACAGTGTTTCCAACAACGATCTATGTCTTGTTCATGTTCATTTTAAGATATATCCTTTGGAAGAGACTACTGGGGTTATTTAGCATAGTACTAAAGTCCTCCAGTTATTTTTTCATAATGACTGAATCCTTGTCATATCGAAGATATTAATAAAGAAGTGATATACTCGCCATTGGTGTTAATGCTGTATTATTTTCCAGTCCAGTACGTTAAAAACGTCTTCAAATGCAGCAACGAAGAGTTTAGGGGAAATAATGTCACCCTTTCTTACACCCCTTTGCTGTATACAAGGACAGTTATAGTAGTTCAGGCAAAACATTTCGATATAACGGCGAGCTATAGGCACTGAAAAACCGCTCAAATTTCGTCGGAATCATAGGCTTTCCATAGTCCATATACGCAAGACAAAGTGGCAGATTTTACTCTCCAATCTTCTGTAAAATTTGTCTAAAGGTATATTGGTGGTCTATAGTACTAAACCTTTTTCGGATGCCGAAAACTGTGTGCGTTCCAGATGATGGAAGTCGTTAAGTCTGTGTGCCTGAGGATTCTTATTTACTACTCAAAACAGCACATACACGCGGTACAGAGGAGAAATTGGTCTTTAGCTCTTCTATAGGGTGTTGTCACCTTTCTTGAAGAACAAGACCACTGCACTTCTACTACATGCATCCGTAGTATGTAGGACATGGAGGACGGAGTTGAAGAGCTTCTGAGACGAACTTTAAATATCGGCTTTCTATCAACTTTCAAAAGTTTCGCTGTAATTCCATTCTCACCCGGGACCTTGCCATTTTCAAGGTGCAAACGCCATTCTGAATAGTATTGGTAACTTGCTGATAAATAGCTAATGGCTAAATGGAAAAGTTTTCGGAGTTTGAATTAAAGCACAAAGGCTGCGGAGCGTTGATTATATTACACGTGGCTTCTCAAACTTAACATTGAGGTTTAATAAGGCTTAAAAGTTAAATGTGCCTCTCAGTATCTACGAGTATATAGGCGGCATATGAATATCTGCCGGAGATTCGTAGCACATTTTTTGCCCTTCCCTTTTCCTTACTATACTATACTATAAGGAAGCAGGCTGACTAAGACGAATACCTACAAATTTATATCAAATACGTGCACCAGAGATCGGGGAAATATGCCTATGAAATTTAAATATTACACATAGCGCAAAATAGTGGTTTGAGTACTTCAATGGGCATAACATCACGCACAACATTCTATAATTACGTAATAAGCACGTCTGCGGACACACGTTACATGACATGGTAAAGAAGCTACGTTAAGGTTGACATAAGTGATAGATCCATTTTCTAGAACCTCGATATATTTTGATACAACAGAGTAATAAGACACGAGAGAGACCTGAGTTTATAATTTTAATTTTTAATATTTTGCTGAAAGTTAAAAGAAAATTATTAAGTATATTTAACAACGGTTTAACGCTAAAATATATTTAAAAGAATTTTAAACACAAATTTAATAACTCATGACTTACAATGAATGAAATTTACGCCTTAAGACCGGTGTATTCAGGTACAATTTTGATTCATATGTGAAATATAATATCAATAGATTTTACCTTAGATTCTGTTTTTATAGGTATCTTAAGAGATAACCTTAGATTCAGTTTGCGTAGTTCGATATGTAAACTTTTTCTAATGGGTCGTTTTTACACAGGGTTATTTTGCAATATACGGCCAAATGTGCAGATGAGATTCAGAATAGGTAATATAAGCGAATGGTGGAAAAAAACAAATGTTCTTTTATATTAAAAATGTGTGAAAATGCATTATTTTAACTGATTGTCAGTCATAAACGTAGCACCTACTATTTTATTACGAACACGCATTCCTAAGGGAGTGTTGAATTCGGAAGCAGTCGGTGGCATTCGGCCAATTCGGCTCTCACGCTCGGTTTATTTATTATTATATATTATTTATTTAGGTATCTATAATAAGTTTTTACTCGTTTTTGACTCGGTAAAGACAAGCGTGTCTCCCCGCCCTTTCTTTTTCGTAAGGCTCGCCGGACACTACATACGGAACTCCGTTTCGGAATTCCGAAACGGAACGAACTGGTCGGCCACACACATACGGAATCCCGTTTTGGCCGCAAATTTCCAACGGAAAACTACCGTAGGTGTGTGACGGATCATTGACTTTACACGTACTTGCTGCGTTCTTTTTGCACGTTGCAGAGTCTGGAATTGGTTTTTAAAACGGGGCATCTAGGCGTGTTTCAGAAATCGTTACTGGTGACGAGACATGGATCTATCAATATGATCCGGAAAATAAAAGGCAATCATCGGTATGGGTCTAGTCAGGAGGACAGTTACCGACAAAACTGCAAAGACCTCGCAACATCGGCAAAAAAATGGTGGCTAGTTTCTTCGCGGAGCGGACATTTGTCGACGTCAATGCTGGAAAATTCAACAAAAAGTCAGTCAACTCTGAATGGTTATACTACAGTTGCATTGCCCAAAGCTTTTCAAGCTGTGCGGGGGAGAAGACCAAAGACTGGGCTTCGGAGAATCATGCTGCATCACGGTAACGCCTCTTCACATACCTCCCTTAGAACAAAAGTATTTATTGAGGAATCTGGTGTTGAAACTCTAAGTCACCCCCCTACAGCCCTGACTTAGCTCCTTGTGATTTCTTTTTGTTCCCAAGAGTCAAAGAAAAAGTAAAAGGCAAGTTTTTTTCAAGCGCCGAAGAAGCCGTGGCTGCCTACGAAGAAGCGATTTCCGACCTGTCAGATCAAGACTGGCAAAAGTGTTTTCAGAGTTGGTTTAGGCGAATGGAACTTTGTATAGAGCATGATGGAGAATATTTGGAAAAGATATAAAATAAATGTTAATAGTATCTAGAATACTTTTTGTACATCTCAAAACTTATTTAGTGTAACTATATGTGAAAACTACGGAATTCTTCCGTATATCACTCATTTCATCACCAACGTGTGCAAACACTGCATCATAACGACGGTCCACCTCGAAAACATTTTTGTGAATGGTTAGTGTTACTTTAAGTGATTGCATATTTAAGTTGTAAATATTTAATCGTTTTAAATAGGTAGTTAATAGTAACTAACTGTAATAAACGCTTGAGTCCAATTTTTTAATACGCTATAGTAAAAAATGTTCTTTTTTTAATTTTATTTACTCTTATGGTCCTAAGCCCGTTTAAAGTATAAATGTAAAATTTGAAACAATTCGCGCCGCGTAGTTACAAACTTAGTAGCGAGCGTGTCGGAACTAAATTAGGCAAAAGCTCAGTGATTCGACTCGAACAGCACATGAGCGCGCGCACGCTTTAATTATTGTTGCCCATAAATCTTATTAAATTACGGATATATTCAAATACATGTAGGGACCTTATTTACGCGTATTTTTAAAAACTGAAAAAAAGTGTACATCAGTATTTATATTTTGAACTTAATTATTATATTTGGCTATGGTCTCATGGTCTTTGAAAAACAACCCTACATATTATATGCTTTAAAGATAAGGTTATTTTTAGCACCAATATTAATAGTTTTTGTAACCTAATCTGCGTCTAGTTAATTTTTTAAAGATTTTCAAGGTTGATGTCTTCGAGAGTGTTGAAGAGCTCGCTGCGTATGTCAAACAAAAAAAGTACAAATAAACTCGTAATTTGTTATTTTACATAGAAGTTATGTTTATTGCATTATTGTAGACTACATACATACACATACCTATATATTGTTTCTAATATATTTTGTGATAATTTGGTGATGATTCAATCATATAGCATGTAAGTAAAAAAAATAACGGTTGATTAAGAATAATCGTGAAAAAATCTTTGTACTACTGTGATTAACAACTTGACAAGAAAGAAGACAATGTGTTTTTCTTTATATTACTAGAGTAATTTGGAGGTGAAAATGAAATAGATGTCAATTAATTTCATACATCTTTGATAAAATAAATATCATATTTCCAAGACCTCTAAATAGTAAAATAAAAATATAAATGAACAGCATGGCTTATAATTCTCTTTACATACCGAATTACTTCGCACAGTCGAACGGCTAACATTAGTTAATCTCTTTATCTAGGACTTTCGTAATTAAGTCAAGCGCTGTACAAAGTAAGCCACGGTTCCATAAGATAAATTAAATTGAAGAATTATCAAATTTTCACATTTGTGAACATTGCAAGTTTTATAAGAAAATTGCATGTTATTTTTTTAAATAACTTCCGTACTGTCACATGACTAAAATTTTTCGTTGTTTATAGAATAAATTTTGATGTAATTCTAGTGAGGTAATCATTATACAAAAAAAAAACCAGTGAAAATAATCTAGAGACGATATCTACATCACTACGTGTGCGGTCGTTCTGTTATATTACATCCGTGAATTGTAGTTCTTATCGCTATTATTATTCCTTAGCGTATTACGTTATTCCCATTGTACCTATTCAGCGTTTCTAGAGAGCTTTGGGAGTGAGAGTCCATTGTAATTCATCTAGATTCATACACACAGACCCTTTGAAAAAAAGTGGAATCGGACTATATGGACTATTAAAAGGTACACATATATATATATATATATATATATATATATATATATATATATACATATATATATATATTTATAGAACAAGGGTGACAAACGAGCACACAGTCCACCTGATGGTAAGTGGATGCTGTGGCTCATAGACATCTACATTTATCGCTCATTTCCCATTTCCAGTAAAAAGGGTATCCGGTTCTCTACACTCACGATACGAAACACAGCAGCATTAAGCTGCTATTTTGCGCTGGTATTCTGTGAGCGTGGTTCTACGCCGATCAAGCTGACCAATTCGTGCTACAACTATAATAAAGCTGCAGCGTGACTCTACCACGTTCAACTAACACTTCCAAATATCGGACATATTACAACACGGCCAAATGGGAACTTGACAATTCTTCGTTTTACTTTTCATTTTTGAGACATTCTTTGTCAAAACGAAAGTAGTAAAGATTTCTTCTTTGATATTTATAACTAAGAGATTATGAATATTGTATATTCCTCTTATTTGCAAAGAATAAACTTTTCACAAATTAATATGACTCATGAAAGAAGTTGATTTAATCCTTCAATCCCCATAAAAATCCCATGCAGTCGCATGCGTCCGTCAAATCCCGAGCGGTCGTATTCCGCCGCACCCACCCACAGCACTTTAAACTATTAAAACTTATATTTAGAGACTACTCTTCTATGAAGAAGTTTGGCATTATAAAACCTATATAAAATTCTCGATCCTGTGGTCTAAACAAAACTCAGGTTTTACTTCATTACAAAAAGATTTTATTGTATTTTGGAAACCAAAAAAAAAAAAAAATACCAAGCAGATGTCGGCAGCGTGAAAACCACAATTATTACTATATATTACTCGAAATTATTTACGTATAAAGATAAATTATATTGATACAAAAACTTTCATTACAATTTTATAATAAAACACGATACTAAAACACTGGAAATAAATCCAAAAATCAACACAATAACATTCACACGAAAATGGCGTACGAAATGAACATAGATTATAAATAAATATTCATTGACGAACTGACTTTTTATTCCACTAGAGGACAGAAAATTTCATATTGATTCTATAATGCCAAACTTCCTCATAGAAAAGTAGTCTCTAAATTAAAAAAAATTATTGGTTAAAGTGCTGTGGGTGGGTGCGGTTATATTTGACCTCTTGAATTTTGACGGAATATCGCCGCGGTCAAATTTGGACGCTTGGTAGCTAAGAGGATATTTATATCAACCAAATATATTTATATCTAAACGTAAAAATAAGTGACTCTTTGTTTCTACTGTGTGCGGTCCTATACCATTTAGGGGGCGTTCAAGTATAACTTAAGCAAACTTTCCATGATTTTAGATCGCCACCCCCCTCTGTATAAGCAAAAATAAGAAAATTGCTAACTCTCTCCTTCCTCAAAATGATCAAATGTAAGAACTTATTTAAAACTTTTAATAAATACTAAAGTTAAAATTTAAAACATTAAATTATTTTTTTAAATTAAAGCAAATTTAGAAAATTAAGAATCATTTATTGTCCACCGACTGTGTATCCTAGTTCCTACATCATTAACAATTGGTAGCTTATCTTCACAATAATAAAATAGTATTATTAATTTAGATTTTAGTTTTATATTTTTTTATCTTACGTATAATTCTTAATCTCTCCGCTCCCTTTGTCCTCTCCGCGCCTAAGCCTGCGTACGTACTACGTGAACGCCCCCTTATCCGATTACGGTGTATCTTTGGTGAGTTATTTTGTGCGCAATTGCGAAGTTTTGTTACAAAAATATTTCTTTGTTCATTTTCTATGCGTTCCTTCACCATTCCGAATCACAAGCACGCCGGGCACAGCCAGTAATATAAAAATACATAATCTTCAAAATACATAATAGTAAAAAAAATATATTTAAAATTACCACCATTAGTAGAAATATACTGACCTTTCTATATATGAGAGAACAGCAAGCAACTCTGAACTTCATGCCCATGTGTAAAATTGCCATCATGTACGGGTGTGTAACGAACACATTGAGAGCGGAACATAGAATCACAGCCCCAGCATATAAAAAGGCTTCTCTGGGTTTCATCGTATTCTGTTCTGGGCCATAGTATTCAACTAGTTTACCTAAGAATACTGGTTGAGCTATTCTGTTGGGAAAACAAACAAAACATTTAATATGGCACGTAATATGAGGAAATAGAGAAATCACATTAATTAAAAAACAACTAGGCAGCGGTAAACATCGCAAGTAGATGCAAACAATGTACGTAGTAATTTAACTTATCAACGATCGTTCATAAATGCTCAGCTCGGAACTTCCTAGGGTTGACTATTAGAAAAATACGGTTTAATACTTTTAACCAAATCGAAAATTGTATACCAACAATTAACCAAACTTTAAAAGTAAAACCTTACGCACACTTGCGTTTTTTTCCTGTATCGTAGAGGTATTTTACAAACATAAATGGCACAAGGACAAACATCCAGACCCGAAACAAATGTTTATAGGCCTACAAATACTAAGGACATGTTTTTTTTTAATATTAGTAATCCTATTAATTAACATTACTAATATTCCCTTTAACCAACCCTGGTAAGCTGAAAATGCTTGTGTTAGGAGTGGTTCACGACAGTAGTCGAATGGTGGATCCGAACCCGCGACCTTTTGAGTTCGCGGTCCGCGCCCTGCCACTAGGCTACTGTCGCTTCAAATGTTTAGCAGTGGATTTGTGAAGGGTTGTGATAATGATGATGATACAAATTACTTATACAAACTATTACTTAATTTTACGGCCAATATAATTACACACCTGAACACAGGCCCCTCGATTGCCTCACAGCAGAACTTTTGCCATAGTTTTCACGCTCGGTAACCGCAATTATATTATTTTCCGGCTCATCAGGAAGATGGTGCTGCCCATTTCCTATTGAAGTTTCCCAATGTCACATTTAACGACACTCCCACAGAGTGATATAGGGCAGTGTAAATTCACACACTACACGGTATTTTGTATTATTAACACTAAGTTAATTATGATACAATCATGAAAAACATCCTTTATTTGGGGCTTCCATATAAAATATTTTTCATTATCCCTACTTTATTACGACACCCGTACTTATTTTGGAAAAATACATCTTTCTGCCAACCCTAACACCATTTTCTGATAATTATACAATTGTCAGTGACACGCCGTTGGTTACTCGCAGATCGTAAACCATAATGATTTGTATTCATGTTGCGTTTTAAAAAGTAGGCTGCGTTACATCACCACCATCATCAGTACAACTCTATAAGCCCACAGCTGAACATAGGGTCCCCCCCTATCCTGAGTCACCCACATCCATCAACTTCCTTCATCTCTTACTAGGTCGTCACTCCATCTACCATCGTCACATTGAGAAACTACGAGCGTAACGCCAACCATTGCACGCCGAGCTTTCTCATACGGCCAGCAGTGAAGATCTTCGTCTCAGATCAATTCAACCATTGACAACACGCAGTTTTTGTACACTCTTATTTGCAAGTTTTAAGGCAATACGTGGCGAGAATATGTGTCGTGATCTCCCGAACGTCAAATGAAATTCCATCTGACTGATAAAATACCATGAACTCATTACAGGGAACTGGGCTCATGTTGCGAGCCATCTGATACTACGTCACTAAACGGTCACTTAATATCAACAACCGAATGCTCACTTCTTGTCCGTTTCATTATGAAAACGCGTGCGAGCCATAGCAACTTGATCCTGAAGAATCATAAGGCGCCTGTTCATCAACAGCTTTTCGGCTTGACTAAAGTAACCGATGAATAAACCCAACATGCGAGGTTGTTGGATCCTAGAAGGATACGGAAAAGGAAATATGTTAAGGAATAAGTACATAGGGATGTAAGGATAGGGTAATAGGAATGCCTAGTGGAAGTTTAATGCCCCAACCTCAGTTGATTTGGTGTATTATTGAAATAATACTAGTTTTTACGGAATTTATCGCGTATATTGAACTTTTTAAATACCCGACGTTTCGAGAGCTTTACAGCACCCATGGTCACGGGAAGGACTGAGATGTTCAACGTCCAGCTGTCATAGTTAACCGCGGTTACCATAGATTAAAATTTAACTTTTGTTCCGATCTACACAGTATGAGCTTATGGTATCATGGAGTTGTATGCTTGGGTTGGGAAGATTTCAACTGCAAGACTCCATGATATCATAAGTTCATACTGTGTAGATTGGAACAAAAGTTAAATTTTAATCTATGGTAACCGCGGTTAACTATGACAGCTGGACGTTGAACATCTCAGTCCTTCCCGTGACCATGAGTGCTGTAAAGCTCTCGAAACGTCGGGTATTTAAAAAGTTCAATATACGCGATAAATTCCGTAAAAACTAGTATTATTTCAATGTGTAGTGTTCGCGTAAACATAAGAAATCATTGGCGTATTATGTTAACTTCTTAACTTATTTAATTAACATATCAAAATATTTTGTGAAAAATATGCACAAGTTCATCATAGAATCGTAGTAAAATAATAATTAATTGTAAAAGCACATAAAATAATATTTATTCCCATCCCACGAGCTATAAAACTTCAATTTATTATAGGTATAATATTAAGTACTAAGTTCATTATCAGTTGTAAATTATTCTGTTTGAGAAACAGCACTGACGCATTTATCTGCCTGCATCTACATTTTAAATATAGGATCATATACGATATTAAGCAAATTTATTCAGAGTTGATTATCGAACACAAAAAATAGCGAAATTATATCACTAAAACTGAATTTTAAATACCGATAAGGCGGTCTACGAAAAAACCGTCAAGAAACCAATATATCTGGTAATATAGTTGACTAAGGTGGTAAGGTGTTTGTCAAAAAATCACTATTAGGTACTAGACATTTTATTAATTCATCACTTTAATTTTGCAGGTGCAATCCATATAGATAGATGCATTTAACTATCACATTACCTAAAATTATAATAACTTTCGCCGATTTTATGCATATTATTTATGTACTTATTATAAGAATAACAGCCGGAAAAAAAATTAAAACGATAATAAACGTTATAGAATGAAACTGTTAAACTTTAAAAACAAAAATTTAAATTAATTTCTAGAAAACAGCTGAAGAGGTTGGAGCTAAGACGTAGTGTGCCGAAGAATTAACGTTCGGGACCTCAGTAGCTATTAATGCGCGAATTATTTTTAATAGGTTTTACTTCTTTTTAATATTATTAATTATTTTACACTTTTGAGTGAACTTAAGTAGAAATATCACAAGTTAACTAACTATATTATACTTTTAATTCTTTCTTTCTATGTAAAATTATTCGTACTAAAAAAAGGAACCAGACCTTTATTAATATAAGGCTTAACTGTTATAAAATTTTATTACACGAAATGAAAGGAAACAACTGAGAGGGAAATGATTGGTGAATGGACGATGATGAAAATTTTTAATCCTTATTATATTCGTTGCTTTTTAGGGTTCCGTAGTCAACTAGGAACCCTTATAGTTTCGCCATGTCTGTCTGTCCGTCTGTCCGTCCTCGCTTAATCTCTGTGACCGTTAGCACTAGAAAGCTGAAATTTGGTACCAATATGTGCATCAATCACGCCGACAAAGTGGTAAAATAAAAATTGGAAAAAAATGTTTTATTAGGGTAGCCCCCCTATATGTAAAGTGGGAAGTGATTTTTTTTATTTCAACCCTAACGTGTGATATATTGTTGGAAAGGTATTTAAAAATGAATAGGGGTTTACTAAAATCATTTTTTGATAATGTCAATAATTTCGGAAATAATCGCTCCAAAATTAAAAAACAATGCCCCCCCCCCTTTAACTTTTGAACCATAAGTTTAGAAAATATGAAAATAATCTGAAAAAGTAGAACTTTAAAAGGACTTTCTAGGAAAATCATTTTGAACTTGGATGGAAACAACAGTACCCACTACCGGGAGCAGTTGCAGGAGCGCGGAACGCTTCTGGAGCGCGAAAAAATGTTTCGAATTTAGAGCAAGGGAATTATAAAAAAACAAACTTTTTTTAGATACATGTTATAGTCTAAATTACAAAAATTAATACAAAAATAAATCGAAGAGATGAAATATGAAGATATACAATGTCGGATTCTACACATACAATATGCATTAATATAGTTATGCATTAAATAGTATCTGTTACATTTACTTTCTCGTCTCACTTTATAACCAAGATATAAAACATTGCCAGTAACCAGTATGCATTTCATATTAAGAAAGACATTCTATTTTTACTGTCAGTATGCGTAAATAATAACTGTCGACAGAGATATGTAAGGAAACTTCCGTATCTACGAAATACTAGTTATTTAGTCATATTAATCAGTAAAAGCAGACACTACATTTTTCAGGAATTAATAACGTGCAAAATATTCAGGATAAGTCGATAAATTTTCCATTAAAAAATATAATGTTTAGTGTCTTTATTCGATAAAAACTTTTTTTCAGACAGAAACTTTCTTAAACGTTTAATGATATTATTTACGAGTGGTTAAATTAAAAATGTTGTATAACGAATGTCAATATAATAACATTGGCATAAAGTAGGGTGTACCGTGGTATAATGAACACATCTGCGTACCACTTTAGGGGGTACAGGCGTGATATTATGTTGTGTGATCGCGTAAACAATGCATAGATACGCGATAGCAGCAATCGCGGTTGATTTGCTGACATTTCTTGAAGAGTTCCGTTGTCTGCTTTGATTATATACCCGTCTTGTTTGTCTCCGAAAATCATCATCAGATCGTTACGAAATTTAAATGGGACCATTTCGGAACTAATCTATTTCGAACAGAAAAAGAATTTTGCAAATCCGTCTATATAATTATAAAGGAGTTATGGCCGAAAATACATAAAAAATATATAATCCTCCGAATTTAGAACCTCCTCCTTTTTTGAAGTAGGTTAAAAAATTGTGCCACAGCTAAAGTCTATGGCTAAAGAGGACATATTATGCCGTAGTATGTAAATAATGGTGACGATGATGATGTAATTCGAATTAAGACGCTGACGGCAGCTTATGAGTTTTTTGTCGGACTAGGTAAGTAAAAAGATAAAGGAGCGATGGCACAACACTTTTAAATTTCCTATTACAAAACTTAAAACAGTTTCATCCGTGGTAGAGCCATACTGCAGTTATATTAGTAGTATAGTTGTAGCACGAACGGGTCGGCTCGACCGGGGAAGGACCACGCTCACACAGAATAACAGCGTAATATAGTAGCCTAATGCAGTTGTTTCGTATGGTGTGTGTAGAGAACCGGAAACCCTTCTTACAGGAAACGAGGCATTCCATCTTAGTCCGCACGGGTGACAACGCATCTGCATTTTGATTTTTTGATTCGTAATCGAGGATAGATGTAGGTGTCTATGAGCCACAGCAACCACTTGCCAATAGGTGGACTGTGTGCTCGTTTGTCACCCCATTCTATAAAAAAGTAATTATTTAAAATAAGTTGAGTAGTATGCAATAAATAATTAACATTAAAAAAAGTAAAATCCGACGAAATCAGATAATAAATCGAAAAAGAAAATAGGGGTGAAGTTTAAGAATTAACATTAAAACTTTATCCCTTATTTTTCCACCCTTGGGATGAAGTTTTTCCTTAAAATTATATCGGACCACCCCTTAAGAATAACCTATTTAATAAAAGAAGAATCACTGAAATCGGTTTACCCGTTTACGAGAAATCAATGAACACACAACCTTCTAGTTTTTTGAACTCTGTTAAAAACAACTATATTCTGTTTTCAAATATGATGAGTTGTTTTTATTAATTTTACTAAAATGTTTTTGGACTGTAATATTAACACGTTAGTTTACCATTTCTTTGTTTCGATAAAAATTTTCATAAACGCGTTTTGAAAACCAAAGTTATTTTCAGATATACTATAAATTTGGCTTAAATTTGTTTCAGACGACTCTTTTTGGTTTCTTATCGGCAGCGCCTTTAGTACAAGCTATTACCACGAATTTGTGCACAATCACTTCTAGATATACATAATGAGGCAAATAAGTAAGATTCCACTAGTTTTGGTACATTTTTGGAATAATAATAATTATTTTAAAATATTAGTCAGGCATAGAATTTATGTATGCATTTATGGCATTTACGGTTCTTAACTCAAAGAAATATAATCTGAAGTCGGCGTAAACTACAATATAGGACTTTCACTATTGAGCGGGCTTAAAAGACTTAGGCAGGTACTAGTGGTTAGTTTTTAATCCAATATAACTAGGTCTTATGAAGAGGAGGCGCTAATTAGCCAAGTTAATATTATCCAATTATATTCCTTTACATTTAAAATTTATTTACTAAGTTAAATCGTACTATTTGCGATTTTATCATCGATTTATATGTCGTAGTACATATAACTCAATGGATTATATAAATAAGATAAGAACACTTGTGGGTAAATAATAAACAATACATGAACTTAAAAAAAACTACTGATTGTTTTTTTATAAGAATATCAATGTTTGACACTAGCGCTCTTATACATGGTGCAATCGTGTTTGCTGGAAGATTTCTCAACACAACCGTAAGTATATATTGTCATCACTCGGAGAAATAGAATTTA
Organism: Parnassius smintheus behrii; assembly: GCA_036936625.1. Classification (NCBI taxonomy): domain Eukaryota; kingdom Metazoa; phylum Arthropoda; class Insecta; order Lepidoptera; family Papilionidae; genus Parnassius; species Parnassius smintheus. Next base: position 32,110,731 of record JAUPFT010000001.1, on the reverse strand, counting down.
ACTGAAACCTAGTAATATCTGCCCGAGTCGCAGGTAATTTGCTTTCTTCATACGACTCGCAATTGTAGGTACACATTCGGCGACTCATTTTACCAATAAGGCCTGCTACATACATACGGAATTCTGTTTCGAGATTCGAGATTACGAACGGATCGGCCACATACTTGCGGAATTCCGTTTTGACCGTAAAATTTTGAACGGAATACTACCGTAGGTGTGTGACGGATCATTGATTTTATATGGACTTTCTGCGTTCGGAATCTTGAATCCGTTTCGGAATTCCGAAACGGAATTCCGTATGTACGTGGCCGGCCTAATGGTGATGTCGATGCTCGGTTTACATCCAGAAAACATTTTCTATTTCTAACCAGAACTGGTAATCTACATATTATAGTGGCATATTTTTAATAGCAATTTTAACTACATTTTCATTAATAGTTAATAAAACTACACAATAAGTACGATTTAAAATAGAGATAGCTGAGTTACGACAGGAATCGGAGAACGGACGCAGCGTTGAAGACAATAAGATATTTACCAGTTTTATTATGTAAAAAATATTGAAAGATATTATTGAACTTGCAATGTCACGAAACGTGACAAAGGCGTCCTTGGTTTCATCAATTTTTCCCGGTCAGAGACATTATAGATACATTTCATTACCTAATAACAAGTTTAAACAAAACATGATAAAAAAATTACATGAACGCAAAACATCGGTGTTAGTTCATTCATCCTGTGACCGGAGACGCATTGGGATTGCACGTTAATGTGATAAGTAAACAACATGAAACAATATACAATTGTAATTATTTCGTAAGATTATGTAAAATGTAACAAAAGATTTATTATAAATACGATAAATAATTACATAGATAGATTTTAATATAAACATGTTATTCAATTAAATTTCCTTTTATATAAATAAATACATGACCTTCAACGTGCGTTTCATGCATTATTTTATTATATTTTTTTTAACGTTACCCCACCATACCACACTAGGATTTTCTCCTGTATTGTGCAGGCAGTTCACATACATAAATTACACAAAGACAAACATCTAGACCCGGAACAATTATTTGTAGGCCATACAAATACTTGTTCTGTGCGGGATTAGAACCCACGGCCCTCAGCGCTATAACTCAATGCTAATTTAACACCAATATCTTAGTGAACAATTTTTCGACACCAGATTATAGATCGTTTAGTTTTCAGATCTTTTACTTTGTGTACGGCTAATGGGTAGGTACTAATGTGTAATATTTACGGCTAATCTGGCTTGACAGTAAGTTTAATTTTTCTAAGTAACCTAGAAGGGATCTAGTTTTTAATGACATTAACAGTTAAAGAATTAAAAAAGGTTTATTCATTAAATTTGGGAATCTAGTCTGGAACTTCTCGATGTGTTCTTATTAGGTATGCAGAAATACAAGTCTGTAGGTCTAATAACTTGAGTTATTGGAGGTTCGACTGAGATTCGAAATCGTTCATGTAAATTTACACACTGTTACGTGCCTAGATTTACTAGATTGCGGCGTAGCTCGGTTTTTTTTTTGTATCGCTCATGGGGGGATGTTTGCCATAGTCCTAGCCACATACGTACCTGCCATGGACATGCAAATAAAAGGGGATGCAGGTGACTTAGACCGTGTTTTGGGGCATTCATTGAGCCTCCCCCAATATTAAACGGTAGACTTGTGAAGGGCTTTAATGGATGATGATTATGTTAAAAAATGTCCTAGAATATGACCATTAATATGACTCAAACATTCTAACATCACGTTTGTATTATACGATATCGCACTTTGTACTATTGGAACCACACACACGAATCCTATTGAATGAGTCAAATGAAACTTCATTTAGCAATCGGCCTTTCCTGTCAAGTGTTTCAAACAATTATAGTTTAAAATGTCGCATATATTAATAACGCACGGACAAATTGTGTAAATTATGTTATTTATATTGGGTCCTTACATATGAAATTAGCGTTTTGTCGTACTGACCTCTTTGATCTGAAATATCTATTCTTTGTTTAAGAATTCCAAATTCAAATTTATAAATTCATTTAGCTGGTACATTTGAATTTTGAAAACAGTCACAAGAAAACAGACAACAGTCGCTTATCACCGCACAATGGAAAATATGAAATATCGTTATACTTACGAGTACGAGCTCTACCGTGGCAACAGTGCTGCAGAAACAGCTCGAAGGATTAATGATGCGTACGGCGCTGGTATCGCAAAAGAAACCACGGTACGTTTTTGGTTTCAACGTTTTCGTTCTGGAAATTTTGACCTTCAGAACCAACACCGTGGACGGCCGGAGACCAAAGTAGAAAATGAAGAATTAAACGCTATTGTGGAAGCGGATCCATCACAAAGCACTTCAGAGATAGCTGCAGGCTTCGGGGTAAGTGATAAAACTGTATTAATTCACTTGAAGCAAATCGGAAAAGTAAAAAAACTTAAACGATGGGTACTTCATGAAATCAATCAATTATTGAGTGAATCGATATGCAAACACGCGGCGACTGGTGTGTTACTTTGCTCAACCGACACAAAAATGAAGGGATTTTAAATCGAATCATTACTTGTGATGAAAAGTGGATACTGTACGATAATCGGAAGCGCTCATCGCAATGGCTGAACCCTGGAGAGCCAGCCAAATCCTGCCCTAAACGAAAATTGACTCAGAAAAAGTTACTTGTGAGCGTTTGGTGGACTAGCGCCGGTGTCGTTCACTACAGCTTTCCAAAATATGGCCAAACGATTACGGCAGATATCTATTGTCAGCAACTGCAAACCATAAAGGAAGGACTAGCTGCAAACAACCGAGATTGGTCAATCGCTCTAGGCCACTGCTGCTTCACGACAACGCAAGACCACACACTGCACAACAAACAACCACTAAGTTAGATGTACTACAATTGGCGACTGCGACATCCACCGTACTCTCCGGGCCTTGCTCCAACAGATTACCATTTTTTCCGGAATTTGGACAATTTCTTACAAGTCTCACAGTGCATACCGCCTTCAAAGAGTTTATTGATTCTCGCCCTCCACGTTTTTTTAGTAAAGGGATCAATGAACTACCGATGAGATGGCAAAAGTGCATAGATAACAACGGTGCATACTTTGATTAATTAAATATATTTTCAAAAAGAAAATTGACAATATTCCTCCCGTACAAAATGCCAATTTCATATGTAAGGACCTATTATTTCATGAAATTATTTTTTTCTTTATTATATATATTATATTGTGGTACTATATTATATTGTTTGTATAGGAACCCGTCTAAGATCGTTAACTACGTTTTTCTTTAATTTATGCACTATTTTGATTATCTATACTATGTAATATTATAAGTTTGGTCAGTACATATGTCAATCATAAGGTAATCGCCAAAAGTACTCAGAAGAATAAAAAATAGCACTAATTTAAAGTTACATTAGTCTATATATTCAAAGCGTAGTAAGATTCAGATGAAAACATTTTACGATACATATTCACCCTGAGGTCACTAATTAATCTTACAAAGTACTTTCCCACCATGACATGTACTCATAAAACTACAAGCGCTGGATGCGACCATGCTAAAATATTCTCTCACTATTAGACCGATACTTAGTTCCAGAATAAAAACTGATTACGTTTCTTCGCCAAAAAATAGGAATCCGTCAGATATTTCGATATTTATGTAAGAACCATTCTATAACAAAAATTTAATTAAAAAGATTGTTCCAGAAGAAAAATAAACTAAGAAATAAGTATTAAATTGTCTTCTGTATATCGACTGAGTACTAACTTGTAACTTATATCAGTAATAACTTAATTGTTGGGTAACATAATATTTTCCCATACAATTTATTTGAATTTTTGTCAGGATAGTATTTTTCTCCAAGTATCAGTCTCACCTGCAAAGTCGACTGTCCTGTCCCCTGACCCTGACCCTGTTGACTGACAGACGAGCGGGTAATCTACCCAAAAACAATGAATCCAAATTTCACATACCGGTGGATGGGGGAACCGCAATAACAGTGGATAGGTATATAGGTTCAATGCCGACCATTTACTTGAAAAAGAATTGTAACTGATTCATACCGGCTGGCATGCATATATGACGTGACATACACGGAAAAAAACACGTCTTGTTAATTTCATCGGCTATTGTAGGCCATAAAGTCCACGTTTCGGGTCTCTCCCTTCGTAGAAAGATTTTACAGTAACCGCTCGGCAGGTCGATTGACGATATCGGTACCACACGTCTCGCACCTTCCAAACTTTACGTATAGAGTATCCATACTGGCGGCCTCGTTAGTCTAGTGGTTAATAACTTGGTTACTGATTATGAAGTTCTGGGTTTGATACCCGGGTCGGGCCAAAATCAGTTATTATGTTTTTCCGTCAAGAAGTTCTCAGTTTTCTTTCACGTGCTAGAGCCACGCTCTCACAGAATACAGGCGTCATATTTTTATAGGATAGGGTGACAAACGAGCACACAGTCCACCTGATGGTAAGTGGTTGCTACGGCCCATAGACATCTACATCTATCTTCGATTGAGAATCATCACATCACATCATCATCATCACAAGAATATATATATATATATATATATATATATATATATATATATATATATATATATATATATATATATATATATATATATATATATATATATATATATATACACCTGTTAAATGCTGTGGCCTCTACACATCTACATATATCCTCGAATAGGAATCAAAAGGCAGATGCGTTGTTGCCCCCGAGGACTAAGATAGCAGAATAGAGCTATAACTATTTTAACCGGTCATTCCGTAAGAGCCTGGTCATTTCCCGACTGATAGTTCTACAACGTATAAACGTTGTATCATTACATCTTTCATTAATATGGATTTGTCTACAGCAAAAACAAACACTGCAAGTAAGAGCAATGAATTGTTATCTTTATCGTATTATTAAGACAATCCAGACGCAAGGCGTATTATCAACAAACAGAAAATAAATATTGATTTAAACACGCGAAATGCATGAATAAAATAATTAATTTAATGTAATTGACAGCTTTTGCAGTAACCATTTTTACTTGAATATGTATACACAAAATAACAACATAACGTACACTTACGAGCCGTGGTAGCTCAGATGGTTAACGCTCGCTGTAAATATAACAGAACGCGAGTAACCCGGGTTCAGTCCCCGCCGGCACCAATGAAATTGTTAATTGCAATTTTAAGTGCTGATTTACCACATGCTCGGCGGTGAAGGAAAACATCGTGAGGAAACCTGCATGTCCGTGGATTAAGAAAAAAATATTTCGAAGACATGTGAAGTTCGCCAACACGCATTGGGGCAGCGCGGCGGACACTTCCTTGCCCTAGAACCCTCTCAGAAATGAGGGGAGGCCTGTGCCTAGCAATGGGACGTACAAAGGCTGTAACTTTTACACAGGTGATTTTGCCTAATTTTAGCAAAACTAGCACAGTGGGCCACAATAAAGATAAAAAAGACAAATTTGTATTCCAAGGATGTTCAAATAAAATGTTATGTATACAAAGTAGGTGACGCTAAAAGCCTAACTAACCTAAACCTATGGGCTCAGTGGAAAGCGTTCGGCAGTGTGTGGCGGGGCTGCGTGATTACCACACAACAGTGCGTGTTTGTCATGACTTTACTTAGGCTTAAACTTAATGCCGTAACGAGCGTATGGCCTACTACCACGTTTGGCATACAATTTACGTTTTCATATCAGGGTTTACAAACAAAAATGAAAAAGTGGCAAAATTAAAAATTATGTACAACCGAATTCAATGTAAATAAAATGATAACATCATCATCATCAATGTTATTGAAGTCAATTAAATGCCATCAAAAACATAACCTTTAAAAAAAACCAAGTCTCGCTACCCAGTTCTTCTAACGTAAAAAGTGAGATTCATGTAATACAAAGTCGGTTAATTTATTCAGTCGCTACTTAAGGGTTAAAAAGAATAATAATCAATTTTAGCCTACTACAAAAAAGGAAAAGTAATTTTTAAACGACAATAATCTTTAGTGGCAGCATATTACCGATTATCTATACAAATAAATAAAATTCAAGTGTCTGTTTGTAATGTCAAATATAGCTTATGAGGCATATGAGGCGCTGTCGTATTGCCATCGCTCGCGCGATCATGCGTTGCGTCCGACGAAAATGATCGTGCGACCGTGCGTTTAAACATACTCATATTTGCGGAATATCCTATAGAAGGTCGTGCGATCGTGCGATGCGACTGAAGAAATCGCGCGCGCGGATTCATCGGACGATGAAATCGCATCGCATCATCGTGCAAGCGATGGCAATGACAGCGCTTTAAAGTACATAGGTACGGTACTTATCACAAATAAACAATTTTTTAAAATTTTGTCTCTCTGTTTGATTCGAATAATCTCTGAAATTGCTGGACTGATTTTGAAGAACTTTCACTGGCAGAAACATGATGTTAAAAGGACTAACTTAGGCTACTTTTATTTTAGATAAAGAATTGGGGTTCTACGTAAAAAAATTAAAACCCCTGAGATTTAAGCGTAACAAATTTCACGCGAACGAAGTCGCAAGGAATAGCTAGTCTAATAACACGTAAAAACGCAATATTAGTATATTCTAATCTGGATGGTTCTTCGAAAGTGAAAACCTTTAACGATAAGTACAATAATAAGCTGAAATCCTATACAAATATCCGATAAAGTTTCCTGACTCATAATAATAATACTCTAAGGACATACCTAACGTACCTTACGTGTAAACATAGACTCATCTAAAAATGGCTTTCAATAAGTATTACTTAAAATCTATCTATATTCAATAAAGAATATCTATTCTATACCATCGCATTCTTCGAAAATAAAATAATGAAGTAATTTTAAGACAAAAATATTTTAAGCAGTTGTTTATAAAACTATATTAAAAACACAATACACCATTTTAGCCAATCTGTACTGAGATTGGGAGCAGAATCATCAAAATGATAACAAATAGTTCATTATTTTTATGTACTTACCGTATTCCACATTCCGTTACCAGTAGCACAAACCCATAAAGCATACAACGTGCAGCGTACGCTTTTATTATGACTCTTAGTAAGCTTGGCGTGCGTTTTGCTCCCGCACGAGCGACTTCTTCTTCCCATAGACGGGCGAATTTGTCGCCCAAAGGACCTACGAAGCGTTAAAAATTAAGTACTCAAGTAATCACTCAAATAGTCAATACCGTCTTCTTTATCATCAGTACGTAAAAGCGAAAAAAAGATAGAGTCCCTAGTCCAGCCCGGGGGCTGAGAAGACTCTATCGTTCTCTCTGGACTCTCTCATTGTAGGGAGGATTTGGATTAAAGCTAGTTCCCACTTGTCGGGTGTCGGCGTCTCTGTTCACACAAGTCAGTTGTAGAACCCGATTGAAGCTGGAGCGACGTAAACTAAGGTTTGGTTGTGATGTATTAGTTTAGAAAAAAAAAAAGAAAAAAAGCCAAGAATAGAATGTTCTTTGGGACGAAGAAAAATCCTGAACTCCTGAACTAGTGTGATGAAATCTCGTGCTTACAAGGTAGATTAAAAACGCAATAATTCTGCGCGCGCCGCGATATGTAGGATTGTCGGGCCGGACATCCGGCATAATGTGAACAGCGAGATACTTACTCACAGGCGAACGAGATTCGATGCGATTTTTTACGGACGTAGAAGGCTGGCAAATCCCCCAACATTTCTCATTTTGTTAATTCATTTTGTTAAACAGTGGTAGAGCCATGCGGCAGCTTTGCTGTTGCACGTATGGGCCGGCTCAAACCGGGGTGGTACCACGACCTCACAGAATACCGGCGTGAAGTGGAAGTTCTGCTTCCGCGTTTCGTCTGGTGAGTGCAGGTGGCCGGAGGCCCAAATCCCCCCCCCCCCATCAACATGGTAGCGGAATTAAATAAAGATAGACTACCCCAGGAGGGTACCAGCACCCCTGGAGAATCCCTCGCTGAGCATCCACGACCATGTTTCTCCACTTCTGAGCGTGGGTGCTCAGGCTGCCCCGCGTATTCTGGGGGGGGCGAAATTCCGCTCAAGACTACAACTGCTCGGGGCAAACGGAGCAACAAGACCAAGGCGACCCCTGCCACGTTGTCCGTGAATTTCTGCAATATCAGGGGACTTCACTCCAACCTAAACGCCGTCCACTACCATCTCGAGACGGCGAGGCCGGCTCTGCTCTTTCTGACCGAGACGCAGGTGTCCTCTCCGGCTGATGTTTCGTATCTCTCCTACCCGGGGTACAAACTGGAACACTCCTTTGTGCCTCGGGCTGGAGTTTGCGTTTACGTCAGAGAGGACATCTGTTCTCGACGCCTCGGCAGACTTGAAGGTTCGGACCTGTCCATCCTTTGGCTACGCGTAGACAGCGACGACCATCCGCGCGTCTACGGGTGCCTCTATAGGTCCCACAGCGGTAATGCCGAAACAGACCGACTCTTCGACCACGTCCAAATGGCTGCAGATTCGTTGCTACAGCAGATCCCCTCCGCAGAGATCGTGATCCTCGGCGACTTTAACGCCCATCACGCCGAATGGCTCGGTTCACGTTTAACCGATCATGCGGGGAGATCTGTTCATGATTTTGCCTTGGCATATGGTCTGACACAACTGGTTACTTCGCCTACGCGGATTCCAGATGTGGAGGATCATGCACCTTCCCTGTTGGACCTTCTGCTGACCTCTCACCCGGACGGATATCAGATTTCCGTCGACGCCCCTTTAGGCTCCTCGGACCATTGTCTGATCCGGAGTGTTGTGCCACTCACGCTGAAATCGCGGTTGCATTCTGCAGGCTGCCGCCGTGTTTGGCACTATAGGTCAGCCGATTGGGATGGGATGCGGTCTTTCTTTGCATCCTACCCTTGGGGGCGGGTTTGCTTCTCGCCGGATGATCCCAACGTTGTTGCGGATTCTGTTACTGATGTGGTACTTCAGGGTATGGAACTATTTATTCCTTCCTCTGTGGTGCCCATTGGAGGCAAATCTCAGCCATGGTTTGGTCGCTCCTGTAAAATAGCATCATGCTATAAGCAGGAGTGCTACCAAGCCTGGGTTGATGCATCAGCGTCCCGGGATGTAAACACCAGCGCTCTAAAAAAGAAGTATAATTCCGCCTCTAGGTCCTTCAAAAGAGTCATTGCCAAGGCAAAGTCAGATCACATAGGCAGAATTGGCGAGAAACTAGTTCGCCTTCCTTCTGGAACCCGTGCATTCTGGTCTCTCGCCAAGGCTGTCCAGGGGAATTTCTGTCAGCCATCTCTTCCATCTCTGCACAGGGAGGACGACTCACTGGCCCATACTGCAAAGGAGAAAGCCGATCTTCTAGGCTCCTTCTTTGCGTCTAACTCGACTCTCGATGACGGGGGGAGTACGCCGCCGACCATCCCGCGGTGTGAGTGCTCCATGCCGGAAGTGCAGTTCACACAGCGCTCGGTTCGCAAAGCACTCCTCTCCCTGGACATCCACAAGTCGAGTGGGCCTGACGGAATCCCCCCAATTGTGCTGAGGACGTGTGCTCCAGAGTTGGCACCGGTTTTAACGCGTCTTTTCCGGTACTCCTACTCCCTAGGCGTAGTCCCAAAATCATGGAAGACGGCTTTCGTCCACCCGATCCCTAAAAAAGGCGACCGCTCAGACCCGTCCAACTACCGGCCAATCGCCATCACCTCCTTGTTCTCCAAAACAATGGAGTCCATTGTAAACTGCCAGCTTATGAGGTACCTTGAGGATCACCAGCTGATTAGTGACCGCCAATACGGTTTTCGCCGTGGTCGGTCAGCTGGTGATCTTCTGGTCTACCTCACTCACAGATGGGCGGAGGCAGTAGAGTTCAAGGGGGAGGCATTGGCCGTTAGTTTGGACATTGCGAAGGCCTTCGATCGGGTTTGGCACAAAGCGCTTCTTTCGAAGCTCCCTTCCTATGGGCTTCCCGAGAAATTGTGCAATTGGATCACCAGCTTTCTTGCAGATCGGAGCATCAAGGTCGTTGTAGACGGTGCAAGCTCCGATTGCAAGCCTATTAATGCTGGTGTTCCACAGGGCTGCGTGCTATCGCCAACGCTGTTTCTTCTGCATATCAATGATATGTTGCATACCCGTAACATTCATTGCTATGCAGATGACAGCACTGGTGATGCTCTTTACACCGGCCGAGCCAATATTTCTCGGGAAAACGTCTCCGAGTGCCGGGACAAACTTGTGTCTGAAGTCGAGTCTTTGCTGAACAGAGTCTCGGATTGGGGACGACTAAATCTAGTCCAGTTTAACCCCCAGAAGACACAAGTTTGCGCGTTAACCGCTAAAAAGAACCCCTTTGTCGTATCCCCTCAGTTTCAAGGCACTCCCCTTGTTGCCTCAGCCAGTATCGGAATCCTCGGCGTCGACATATCGAGTGACGTGCAGTTTCGTGGTCACTTGGAAGGGAAGGCCAAATTGGCCTCTAAAAAGCTTGGCGTGCTCAGCAGAGCGGGACAGTATTTCATGCCGGCACACCGCCTGCAACTTTACAAGGCGCAGGTTCGGCCGCACATGGAATACTGTTCCCATCTCTGGGCTGGGGCTCCCCAGTACCAGCTCCTTCCACTTGACCGCATCCAGCGCAGAGCGGCTCGAATCGTCGACGACCGAGTGCTTTCCGATCGGCTCGATTCACTGGCGTTGCGAAGAGATGTTGCATCTCTTTGCGTATTTTATCGCATCTATCACGGGGAGTGCTCTGAGGAATTGTTCGGATTAATCCCAGCCGCCAAATTTCGTGAACGCACGACACGGCAAACGTCCCAATACCATCCACACCATCTGGATGCTTGGCGGTCCACCACTGTACGTTTCACAAGGAGTTTTCTTCCACGTACAACCTCTCTGTGGAATAGTTTATCATCGGCGATTTTTCCGGACCGATACGACCTGGGGACCTTCAAGAAAAGAGCTTACTCCTTTCTAAAGGGCCGGCAACGCACCCGCAATTCTCCTGGTGTTGCGGTTGATCATGGGCGGCGGTAGTCACTTAACATCAGGTGAGCCGCATGCTCGTTTGCCCCCTCTTCTATAAAAAAAAAAAAAAAAAAAAAAAAAAAATTTCTCGTCGACGCCGACAAAAATACGGTATCGCATAATTGTGAACAGCAAACGAACCGAACGCGAAACTGAATCAGTTCATCTTGTGTTCTGCAGATCGTCAATACCGACAGAATTTCGGCGACACAATGTTTCTTGTAATATGAGGCTCGATACAAAATTTATTTTGTCAGAATCACATGCTGTGTTAGAAAAGAAAGATGAATCAAAAACTATAACTGCTTGATGGTACAAAATCGCAGCTCGATAAGTGGCAGTCAGGGGTTAAACACTCTCCATTAATTTTACAGTACGCAAAAGTAAATGATCTATTGGCACTATTAAAATTTTAAGTGCAGATTCACCACATGCCAGCCATAAACAAAATCTTACAGAGAAAACATGCAAATCTTAGAAATGAAAAAAATCAAGGCAGTGGCAGAGTCTACAAATATGCACTGGAGCAGCACGCTAGAATAATTGCTTTCAGAGAAGCAATGTGCCTTTTTTATAGAATAAGGGTGACGGAAGAGCACACAGTCCACCTGAGCTAAATGGATGCTGTGGCCCATAGACAACTACATTTATCTTCAATTAAGATTCAAAATGCAGGTGCGTTGCCAGGCCTGAGGACTGAGATAGAATGCCTCGTTTCCAGTAAAAAGCGTCGCCAGTTCTCTACGCTCACCATATGAAACACAGCAGCATTAAGCTGGTATTCTGTGAGACCGAGGTCCTACCCCAGTCGAGCCGACCCATTTATGCTGCACCCACAATATAGCTGCAGCATGGCTCCACCACATTGAAATAAGAAAGCCTAGAAGAGAAATGTATTAAGAGTGTAACTTAACTAATGATGATCATACAAAGTTTTAAATGAAAAGAATTACTTGATGCATGTTCTTCTAGTGGTTCAAACAAGTCCTGCTCTTCCATTTCCTTCTTAAAGCCATTCCAAAATATTGGCAATGTCCACCTAAAATTTTAAAAATAATAAATATTTCGAAAACAATATGTATCCTTTATATTACACTATTATGAATATGAATAACAAAAACAAAGTAAAGCAAATATAGATGGTAAAAGCTCTATTTTTGCCTACAAGCCTTTCTAGACTTGTACCATCCTCTTACATATTAATTTAAATATAGTATAGAGAACTTGTATGATGATATACTCTGAGGAATTTCATTTCATTATTTAAAGTGACTCTGGCAATACATCTGTAAGCCGCTTTGTTTGCAGCTACTTGCAGATAGCATTGCCAGATGTCCGGATAAAGCCGGACACAGTCAGGCTTATTGGATGCGTGTCCGGCCAAAATTGTTCCAGTTTGTACCCCGGGTAGGAGAAATACGAGACATCAGCCGGAGAGGACACCTGCGTCTCGGTCAGAAAGAGCAGAGCCGGCCTCGCCGTCTCGAGATGGTAGTTGGACGGCGTTTAGGTTAGAGTGAAGTCCCCTGATATTGCAGAAATTCACGGACAGCGTGGCAGGGGTCGCCTTGGTCTTGTTGCTCCGTTTGCCCCGAGCAGTTGTAGTCTTGAGTGGAATTTTGCCCCCCCCAGAATACGCGGGGCAGCCTGAGCACCCACGCTCAGAAGTGGAGAAACATGGTCGTGGATGCTCAGCGAGGGATTCTCCAGGGGTGCTGGTACCCTCCTGGGGTAGTCTATCATTATTTAATTCCGCTACCATGTTGATGGGGGGGGGGATTTGGGCCTCCGGCCACCTGCACTCACCAGACGAAACGCGGAAGCAGAGCTTCCACTTCATTCATGCGGGGAGATCTGTTCATGATTTTGCCTTCGCATATGGTCTGACACAACTGGTCACTTCGCCTACGCGGATTCCAGATGTGGAGGATCGGTAGGATCGGTAGGATCGGAGGACGGATATCAGATTTCCGTCGACGCTCCCTTTAGGCTCCTCGGACCATTGTCTCGTCCGGAGTGTTGTGCCACTCACGCTGAAATCGCGGTTGCATTCTGCAGGCTGTCGCCGTGTTTGGCACTATAGGTCAGCCGATTGGGATGGGATGCGGTCTTTCTTTGCATCCTACCCTTGGGGGCGGGTTTGCTTCTCGCCGGATGATCCCAACGTTGTTGCGGATTCTGTTACTGATGTGGTACTTCAGGTTCGTGGTGCCCATTGGAGGCAAATCTCAGCCATGGTTTGGTCGCTCCTGTAAAATAGCATCATGCTATAAGCAGGAGTGCTACCAAGCCTGGGTTGATGCATCAGCGCTCTAAAAAAGAAGTATAATTCCGCCTCTAGGTCCTTCAAAAGAGTCATTGCCGAGGCAAAGTCAGAGCACATAGGCAGAATTGGCGAGAAACTAGTTCGCCTTCCTTTTGGAACCCGTGCATTCTGGTCCCTCGCCAAGGCTGTGCAGGGGAATTTCTGTCAGCCATCTCTTCCATCTCTGCACAGGGAGGACGACTCACTGGCCCATACTGCAAAGGAGAAAGCCGATCTTCTAGGCTCTTTCTTTGGATCTCTGACTCTGGATGACGGGGGGAGTACGCCGCCGACCATCCCGCGGTGTAAGTGCTCCATGCCGGAAGTGCAGTTCACACAGCGCTCGGTTCACAAAGCACTCCTCTCCCTGGACATCCACAAGTCGAGTGGGCCTGACGGAATCCCCCCAATTGTGCTGAGGACGTGTGCTCCAGAGTTGGCACCGGTTTTAACGCGTCTTTTCCGGTACTCCCACTCCCTAGGCGTAGTCCCAAAATCATGGAAGACGGCTTTCGTCCACCCGATCCCTAAAAAAGGCGACCGCTCAGACCCGTCCAACTACCGGTCAATCGCCATCACCTCCTTGTTCTCCAAAACAATGGAGTCCATTGTAAACTGCCAGGTCATGAGGTACCTTGAGCATCACCAGCTGATTAGTGACCGCCAATACGATTTTCGCCGTGGTCGGTCAGCTGGTGATCTTCTGGTCTACCTCACTCACAGATGGGCGGAGGCAGTAGAGTTCAAGGGGGAGGCATTGGTCGTTAGTTTGGACATTGCGAAGGCTTTCGATCGGGTTTGGCACAAAGCGCTTCTTTCGAAGCTCCCTTCCTATGGGCTTCCCGAGAAATTGTGATTTGTGAAATTGTATCACCAGCTTTCTTGCAGATCGGAGCATCAAGGTCGTTGTAGACGGTGCAAGCTCCGATTGCAAGCCTATTAATGCTGGTGTTCCACAGGGCTGCGTGCTATCGCCAACGCTGTTTCTTCTGCATATCAATGATATGTTGCATACCCGTAACATTCATTGCTATGCAGATGACAGCACTGGTGATGCTCTTTACACCGGCCGAGCCAATATTTCTCGGGAAAACGTCTCCGAGTGCCGGGACAAACTTGTGTCTGAAGTCGAGTCTTTGCTGAACAGAGTCTCGGATTGGGGACGACTAAATCTAGTCCAGTTTAACCCCGAGAAGACACAAGTTTGCGCGTTAACCGCTAAAAAGAACCCCTTTGTCGTATCCCCTCAGTTTCAAGGCACTCCCCTTGTTGCCTCAGCCAGTATCGGAATCCTCGGCGTCGACATATCGAGTGACGTGCAGTTTCGTGGTCACTTGGAAGGGAAGGCCAAATTGGCCTCTAAAAAGCTTGGCGTGCTCAGCAGAGCGGGACAGTATTTCATGCCGGCACACCGCCTGCAACTTTACAAGGCGCAGGTTCGGCCGCACATGGAATACTGTTCCCATCTCTGGGCTGGGGCTCCCCAGTACCAGCTCCTTCCACTTGACCGCATCCAGCGCAGAGCGGCTCGAATCGTCGACGACCGAGTGCTTTCTATTTTATCGCATCTATCACGGGGAGTGCTCTGAGGAAATGTTCGGATTAATCCCAGCCGCCAAATTTCGTGAACGCACTACACGGCAAACGTCCCGATACCATCCACACCATCTGGATGCTTGGCGGTCCACCACTGTACGTTTCACAAGGAGTTTTCTTCCACGTACAACCTCTCCGTGGAATAGTTTACCACCGGCGATTTTTCCGGACCGATACGACCTGGGGACCTTCAAGAAAAGAGCTTACTCCTTTCTAAAGGGCCGGTAACGCATCCGCAATTCTCCTGGTGTTGCGGTTGATCATGGGCGGCGGTAGTCACTTAACATCAGGTGAGCCGCATGCTCGTTTGCCCCCTCTTCTATATATATAAAAAAAAAATTGACGGTGTCCGGCTTTTGTTAAGCTTTTTAAATTTGACCATTCCCTTACATTTTTATATACTTACATACATAGTATTGCAATTACCGTAATTAATATTATAATGAATATTGAATTATTAATAATAAAGAAGACTGATTTATTCAATTGTTGTTATTTCGTTAGCACTTAAGCAGATTTTACGGAAAATGATAAAAAGCATTGTTTTACATTAAAAAAATGTCTTTTACTATGACAAATTTTAAGTGTGTCCGGCCTTTTTACTAATAGGTCCGGCTAAGGTCGCTGGTCTGTCCGGCTTTTCGGTTTTAAGACCTGGCAACCCTACTTGCAGTTATACTAAACACCTGTACTATAATATAAAGTATCATACTATATTTCAGTTAACTGTACTATATGTTATAGAAAAATAACATAAAAAGTGTACAATAATGAGTACAGTACAATTAAAGTTTTAGTACCAACAACACGTCTCTCTTCAATGACTCCTTTCCTACATTACACCGACATGAATGCAAAATTGAAAGAGAAAAGAAATAATTTAATTAAAAATTAATTTGTTAATTTATTTTAATATGAATCTAAATAGCTCAGACTTCTATAATTATTTTAATAAGGTAATAGATCATTGATGGCCATAACAAATATATAATATGGAAAATACATCAATTTTAAAAATAAATCTCTACTAAATTGACTACTAAATTTCTCAAAAGTACTATTACATCTTATATGGGAAAAATACGATATTCGTTCAAAAAAAGGTGGCATCCATAGTTGCAGTAGCTACTTATATTTATTTTTATTTATTCATTCATTTTAGGAAGGCTTATGTACTAATATCTTTGTAAGGTTACAAAATGGTAATAAGAATTGCTAATCACAAGTCTCCACATACTATTATCATTTGAGTTCATACAAATTTAAAATAATAATCCAGGGATTGATTAAACTACTTAAAAAGGAAAACATTAACAAGAAAAAAGGGCATAGTTTAACTTGCCGTGAGACAAAGGAGGTCGCAATTTGAGTCATGCTAGTCGCGGCTGTGAGTGAAAAATTCTCCGTTCATCACTCTTTTTACAGATTACGAACTAGTAGAAAATAGGTCAATATCTACTACAGATCAAAGCTTATTAAATTCCTTTGCGGTAAGCAGAAAGAAATAATTTTTCTACAATTTGTTGATTCAAGAGGTATATATTGCAAGGGTTGCTGTCTAAATCTTTTTAAATCAGTCTGAATCATTACGTAAGTAACTCAGAAGAATGAGTGAAGATCCATTTACAATAATAATAATGTCCTCCAGACCGAATTTCGGCCACGGCGGCCAGCCTCAACGAAGGCTAGCCATCGGCGCAGGATTATAGTGCCCAAGTGTATGGAAAAACTATTATTGAGTTTATTATTGAGTTTTTCTGTCAAGAAATTCTCAGTAGCTGCCCGGAGTCAGGAAGTTGGCGGTGTCTCACCCCCGTGCCTCGGAAAGCACGTAAAGCCGTTGGTCCTGCGCCTGATCTCTCTCCCGGTCGTGTCGGTTTACCATCCCATCGGATTACGAGAGTGAGGGAATATAGAGTGCTCCTGTGCTTGCGCATACACTTGGGCACTATAATCCTATCCTGCGCCGATGGCTAGCCTCCATTGAAGTTGGCCGCCATGGTTCGATCTGGAGGACATTATTATTATTATTATATGTACAATATATCAACAAGCAAATATAGTTCATATTTATTAGCAAATGAACAGACCAAAAGCGTACCAAGCTATATGTAATAAGATTTTAAAATAGTGTTACGCCGCGTTCAAATCAGAGCACTAGCGCCATCTAGTGTCAGGAACGAGAGCGAGGGGAGCTTTGCAGTAAATGACATCACAAATCTTTCGACCGACAGCGCCACCCGAAGAACTAAGTTTCTGGAAAATCTACACTCGAATACTCGTTGCCTGGCGCGCATTTACCTGAATGTTCGGGACGCTTCTTTGCTAATTATATAAATAGGCGCTGCAAGATGCGATCGACAGAGTTGAACTCGGCGACACAAGCGAAGCTTCGGAGCGGAATTAAGTGAATTAGTGTGTTTAATTATTAGCGTTTTAACTTTAATTTGTGTAAAGTAAATTAAAGTGTTAATTTAGGTAATTTTATCGGCAATTTTTATTGTCACGAACCTCAAGCTCGTAAAACAGCTGGTGTCAGAAGTGGGATAAAATAATGCCGATTTTACCTAAGGAGGAAACGGAAGGTGTCCGTACCCGAAGTCAACGCCAGCAGGAGACGGACCAACGAAGATTTGGTGGTGCAACGCCGCAGACGTCGGAGGGCCAGCCACCGGCTGCAGGCCCGTCGGTAGCTCCTACATCTGCTGCACCTGACTTAGGTGCTCTGATGGTGATGCTGCAGGAGCAGGCTCGCCGACAGGAGGAACAGGCTCGCCGACAGGAGAAACAGGCTCGCCGACAGGAGGAGCAGGCTCGCCAGCAGGCGGAACAGGTCCGTCAGTTGAAAGAGCAGCTGCAGAACGGACGGGAGGAGCAGGCTCGCCAGCAGGCGGAACAGGTCCGTCAGTTGAAAGAGCAGCTGCAGAGCGGACAGGAGGAACAGGCCCGTCAGCAGGCGGAACAGGCTCGTCGGTCGGAAGAACAGATGCTCCTCATGAAGGACCTTCACGCTACCTTTGGGAAAGAGATAAGGCAGGTGAAGGATAGGGTTGCTCAACACGACAACCGTCTGTCGGAAGCTGAAACCCGAATCGAAGAACATGAAACCCGAATCAACCATGTGAACAATCGGGTTGACAACGTGATGGCTGACGTGAAGAAAACGCTGAACGAACTCAAACTTGGGGATGGAACTACAGCTCCCGTAGTAGCTTCAGCACCTTCGCTACGTGGGTTCAAGGTGCCACCGTTCGACGGGACTTCTTCCTGGTCAGCCTACAAAATCCAGTTCGAGGCTGTTATGAAAGCGAACGGCTGGAATAAAAGTCAGGCCATGACTGCTCTCACACTAGGCCTGCGCGAACAGGCCTTAACAGTTCTGGAAGCTCTCGGTGAGGAAGCGACTTATGAGCAACTCCTTGAGGCATTGGAGGCGAGATATGGCAAGCTCACCTGGAGCACGTCTTTCGTGCGCAGCTTAAAGATCGTGTGCAGCGCATCAACGAAAACCTGCAGCAGTGGGCTCTAGAAGTGGAGAAGCTGGTGCGAAAAGCATACCGGTCTGTACCTGCGCTCATTGAAGGGAACCTGGTGCAGACATTCATCGACGGCATCCGCGACCTGGAAGTCAGAGCTGCTGTGAGGCTCGGGCACCACGAGACGCTTAAGGACGCCTTGGCCCATGCACTGGAAGTGGAAGCCGTGCGGCAGGATCATCGTTCCCATCGCGTCAGGGAGGATGCAGCAGCTACAGTTCGCGACCGCAACAAAGGAAACAGCCCAAAGTGCTATGGCTGTGGGGAAAAGGGCCATCTTCGATCTAGCTGCCCTAAGCGAACCCTAGAAAGGGAAGGTGAACGATCCCAGGAGGGTAGTGCGGCCAACAGCACCGCCCAGCAGCAGCAGGGAAACGAGTAAAAGCCAGAACTGCGGGGCGGGTGCTGGCTGATGTTAAAAGAGCCCCAAGGATCTCGATCTCACAAACCCATGATGGGAACAGTCTTATCATCAAGGGCGAGGTCAACGGAATGCCGTGTAAACTGACCATAGGCACTGGAGCCTCTCGTACGGTTGTTAGTTCCCAACTTATAAGTCAGTTCCTTGGGGACTCCGCATACAACCGTGAACGCATTAATTTGGTAACAGCCACCGGTCAGCGTATACCCGTCCGTGGAGAGAAGGAGATGGAGTTGAAGCTTGGCAACGTGATCTACCTGCATAATGTCATCGTGGCTGATATAATGGACGACTGCATCCTAGGCCTAGACTTTATGAGGAATAATTGTTGTGAGATCGACGTTAAGCAAGGTGTTTTGAAATGTGGAAAGGAGGAACTTTTTATGGAAGGTGCGTTACCAGGAAACGTGTACAGCATTAAGAAGATTGTTCTTCCGCCGAGATCGGAAACGATTGTTCCGGTTAGTCTTCCCCGAAACGCTGGGCAAGCTCACCGTTGTGTACTTGTGGAAAGGGTAAACAATGACCTTCCATGGAAAGTAGCTCGAACCTTGGTCAGAACCACTGACATCTCAAGAATACGTGTGCTGAACCTTTGCGACCGGGAACAGATTATAGAAAAAGGCACACTGATTGGCACTTGTGAGGAAGTGGATTGGTTACGTCGGTGCCAATATATATCGAGTGGGACCCCCAGTAAGACTGTCGCAGTGTTCTCTCCCCGAACGAATTGGTCAAGGCGAAGAAGTTGTTACTCAAGTACGCCAATGTATTCTCGTCAAACGATGCTGACATAGGAAAGACTGGCTTAGTTCAACACAAAATAAACACAGGAGAGGAATTGCCTATCCGTCAGCGGCCAAGAAGATTGCCGGTAGCACGTGAAAAGGAAGTGGAAACCATGATTGAGGGAATGATGAAGGATGGTGTTATTGAACCTTCATCTAGTCCATGGTGTTCACCCGTGGTACTGGTAAAGAAGAAGGATGGCAGCATGCGGTTCTGTGTTGATTACCGCCGTCTGAACGACGTTACAAAGAAGGACAGCTACCCCTTGCCAAGAATTGATGACACGTTGGACATGCTTACAGGAGTAAAATGGTTTAGCACGCTGGATCTAAAAAGTGGCTACTGGCAAGTTGAAATTGACCCTAAGGACAAGGAGAAAACTGCGTTCTCGACGGGAAAGGGTCTGTGGCAATTTAAAGTAATGCCG
The DNA here is from genome assembly GCA_036936625.1 of Parnassius smintheus behrii. NCBI lineage: Eukaryota > Metazoa > Arthropoda > Insecta > Lepidoptera > Papilionidae > Parnassius > Parnassius smintheus. Next base: position 32,090,596 of record JAUPFT010000001.1, on the reverse strand, counting down.
TTTGGGTTATGCAATGCTCCAGCAACGTTTGAAAGGCTGATGGAACTTGTACTTACCGGGCTAATTGGCGACGCCTGTCTGGTCTACTTGGATGACATCATCATCGTGGGCCGTACGTTTGAGGAACACCTTCAAAACTTGGAACGCGTGCTCATGAAGATTAAGAGTGCCAACCTCAAGTTGAGTCCGAAGAAATGTTCACTATTCAAACGGCAAGTCAACTTTTTGGGGTATGTAGTGTCGGAAGAAGGTATCCGCACGGATCCAGAGAAAATCGCAGCTGTAAAGGATTGGCCGATTCCAAAAGACAAGACGCAGGTTAGAGCATTTTTGGGTTTGTGCTCCTATTACCGACGTTTTGTGAAGAACTTTGCAGATATAGCCAAACCTCTGCATAAGCTAACCGAGGAGAAGCGACATTTCTGCTGGGATGAAAGTTGTAACATCGCATTCCAGGAGCTCAAGGACCGTCTGTGCAAGACACCTATTTTGGGATACCCTGATGTAAGCAAAGAGTTTATAGTTGACACAGACGCAAGTGATATAGGACTTGGCGGTGTGTTGTCTCAACGTAATGGTGACCAAGAGGTCGTGATAGCGTACTTCAGCAAGTCGTTGTCAAAACCGGAAAGGAACTACTGTGTCACAAGACGCGAATTGCTAGCTGTGGTAAAGTCGTTGCAACATTTTAGCAAATATCTTCTGGGACGAAAATTTCACTTACAAACTGAACATGCTGCATTAAAATGGCTATTGCAGTTTAAAAACCCCGAAGGACAAGTTGCGAGGTGGATTGAACTACTGCAGGAATACGACTTTGAGATCGAACATCGCAGCGGGAAATCTCATGGCAACGCAGATGCATTGTCAAGAAGACCTTGTCCTGAAGATTGCAAACATTGTACTAGGCAAGAGAGTAAGGAAGTGGTATCCGTGAGGATGCTCAGGGCAGACCACCTCAGCAACGAGTGGAAGGACAGCTTACTACATGCACAGCAGGAAGATCCGGACATCAAGCCGATTCTGGAATGGATAAAGGCCAGTGCTCCCAAGCCCAAGTGGAGTGTAGTCTCAGCGATGAGTTCGACCACTAAAAGCTATTGGGCCCAGTGGGACAGCTTGCTGCTTCAGGATGGAGTTCTGTGTCGTAAATGGGAAAACGTTCGGGAAGACAGCTGTCATTTGCAAATGGTTGTCCCTAAAGCTAAAGTACCGGATGTTCTACAGCTGTACCATAATGATTGTTCAGGAGGCCATCTGGGAGTTAAACGAACTCTACTGAAGATCCGAGAACGGTTTTACTGGGTCCACTGTCGAAACGATGTCGAGGACTGGTGTCGCAAATGTACAAGTTGTGCGGCTGTAAAGGGACCTCAGACTCGTAGTAGAGGTGCATTGAAGTTGTACAATGTTGGTGCACCATGGGAGAGAATAGCGATTGACGTGGCGGGACCGTTTCCGGAGAGTGAAAGCGGTAACAAGTATTTCATGGTTGTAATGGATTACTTCACTAAGTGGCCAGAAGTCTTCGCCATTCCAAATCAAGAAGCTTCAACAGTTGCTGATAAACTAGTTCATGAAGTCTTCTGTCGTTTTGGTGTACCTTTAGAGATTCACAGCGATCAAGGAAGGAATTTCGAGTCTCAAATATTCCAGGAAACTTGCCGAGTTATGTGTACTCATAAAACAAGAACGACTTCTTATCACCCGCAATCTGATGGAATGGTGGAACGATTTAATCAGACATTGGAGAGGTACCTAGCAAAAGTTGTAGACAATCGGCAACGAGATTGGGACAAGCACATACAACCGTTTTTGTTGTCATATCGAAGTTCTGTTCACGAAAGTACAGCAGTGACACCAGCTTTCGCAAACTTTGGAAGGGAATTACGGCTGCCTGCGGACCTAATCACCGGGATACCACCTGATGCCCCACGCAGTATAACCGATTATGCAAATGACTTGCGGAACAAAATGAATGACATTTTTGAGCACGTCAGACAATCGGGTACGACCGCAAAATGAACAATAAAGGGTTCAACGAAGGTTCATTAGTGTGGTTGCATAATCCAGTCCGCAGCAAAGGGAAATCTTCTAAGCTTCAAGCTAAATGGGACGGCCCGTACCGGATTGTGAACAGGATCAACGATGTAACCTACCGGATACAGAAAGGCGCAAGAGGGACTCCTAAGATCGTCCACGTGGATCGCCTAGCGCGTTATTATGGGGCCGATAATGCTCGGGACGAGCATGTCTTAGGAGGGGGCAGTGTTACGCCGTGCTCAAATCAGCGCACTAGCGCCATCTCGTGTCAGGAACGAGAGCGAGGGGAGCTTTGCAGTAAATGACATCACAAATCTTTCGACCGACAGCGCCACCCGAAGAACTAAGTTTCTGGAAAATCTACACTCGAATACTCGTTGCCTGGCGCGCATTTACCTGAATGTTCGGGACGCTTCTTTGCTAATTATATAAATAGGCGCTGCAAGATGCGATCGACAGAGTTGAACTCGGCGACACAAGCGAAGCTTCGGAGCGGAATTAAGTGAATTAGTGTGTTTAATTATTAGTGTTTTAACTTTAATTTGTGTAAAGTAAATTAAAGTGTTAATTTAGGTAATTTTATCGGCAATTTTTATTGTCACGAACCTCAAGCTCGTAACAATAGTTTATCTACATTGGTAAAATGTTTAAAATTTTTAATGTAAATGAATATGAAATTGCACAACAAAATGAGGAATTTGTAAAGACACTGCGACAATGCATAGATCTCAACTGCAATCTTATAAGTTTCATGTACTACAAAAACAAATTATAAACATTAGTAATAAAAAGATAATAAGTTTAACTTCACACTATTTTTGTAAGGTATCTTTCTGACTTCACCATAATTATATGCCATATATGTATTTTGGCATAGCCAAAGTTTATTTAAATCGCTGCCTATTGTTTTTTAGAGAGTTACATCTTATTTTTGGTTAAGTGGTAAAGAATGGTGAAGTGTTGTTATATATGGTTAAGTAGAAAGCAATCTCATTTGTAACTCTAATATTAATTTAACCTCTCAATCCCTAAGCGGTAGAATTCGAACGCGGCACTATTCTGTCAAACTCCCAAGCGGTAGGATTCGACCGTGCACACTCACAGTACTTTAAACCATTAACACTTATATTTAGAGACTACTTTTCTATGAACAAGTTTGGCATTCTAGAATCAATATTAAAATTACTGAGCGAATTGCTGGCACATGCTTATGTTTTGACTATTCTTGTGATAAAAAAGTATTTCATTATTTTATTCTCAGTGAAAATTGATAATTATATGATAAAAGTTAGCGGCAGGAGATTTACGATTTGGGATTTTTTAGAGAAACTGACGACCAAAGTAAAGTGAAATATGTACTAATGTAATGTAATGTTTCTTTGTTTGATTATAAAAACATTTTATCAAGTTTCTATGGTACGACTTTCCATTGACGTCCGTCGAATTGGAGGTTGGAGGGTGGTGGTGGGAGGGCGGGGGGAGGTGTACTACTCCCCCGTAAAAGGAAAAGTTGCGCGCCCCCCCCCTTTTTGAGTTTTTTGAATTTTAATTCTGAGGAAATTTTATTTTTTATGGATAAATATTAAGTGTAAAAAACCATGGGGATCTCTTGGGGGGCCTCGCCTCCGCAGCTTTGGCTTGTTGGTCCTACGATTTGTTACAGCAGGCGGAGGCTGCTCTCCCTACGCGCCTCCGGCTCTATAAAACCACTCTAGGGGTAGGACAGACTCGTACCACGTGGAGTCGGGGTCTATTAATTCAGTTCCGTGACATAAGTTGAACCTAACCTATTTTATTTATTATCTGTCCTAATAGGTGGGCACTGTTTTATACAATTTTATACACATATTGCTTTAATTAATTCTTAGAAATCATCACTTTTATGTTACGTCCCACAAGCCGGCAAAAAACGGTAAACACATTTTAATAGCTCCTAATGATAATAATTTTGTAATTTAAATATAAACTGTTAAATATATGTGTATGCATGAAAACTATTTAAATGAAGACAAAATATAATTATTTATGTAAAATAAATACAATAAAATGATACCGAACGTATGACAACTTAACTGTACGGAAAACGAACATTCAATGGTGAGAATTCGATATAATCTGTGGTAAGGATTGATGTAAATATTATAAAAATAATTGATTTTCAAAAATTTTTTTCTCAAAAAGTGCGCGTTTCCGCATGTTGAAATTTTGCGTGTGTGTTTACAATAGTGTAACCTTTCTGTAAAAAAAATATCATAAAATCTGAGATAGGGATTGACATAAATATTGCAAAAATAATTGATTTTCAATAATTTTTTTCTCAAAAAGTACGCTTTTCCGCATGTTGAAACTTTACGTGTGTGCTTATATTAATGTAACCTTTCTGTAAAAAAAATATCAACCCCCAACTCGACGGACGTCAATGGAAAGCTTAGCCAGTTTCTATTTCCTATAATCGGAAGTAAATATACAGTGCCTCAAAACCATAAATGTATAGATTTAAGCATTTGAGGCACTCTAGAGTAAGTAGATTTAACCCATAAATAATATATACTTTCAACAGTAAAAGACATCGCATTACTCAATTCGTAAATTTCAACACATTGGACACTATGAAACCGAATGTTCTGTGATTTAGCCAAATATTCGGCCGAATATGAATATTTGGTAAAGCTGCCGAATATGCCGAATACCGAATATAAAACGAATATTAACCCCATCTCTATTATTTACTGTGGGTGGGTGCAGTAGCATGCAACCGCTTGGAATTTGATGGATGGTTACGGAGGGTTAATGTGATAAATTATTGTTTTATTATTATATTACAGTCAGTAATTGCTGCTACACAAGGAAAAAAAAGTAAAAATAATGAAACAAACTTACGCAAAGGTTAGGGCCGACAAAGGGTTTGCTTTAGCCCTGGGATTGGGTGGCCTGCCCTTTCGTTTAAGTGACTCCATGATCAACAAACTAAAATAAAATCATATTTAATTAATATGCAATGTTTAACTTAAATTAAATTTCTGTCAATTTTATTACAAAATACTAAATATATAATATATTCATACAAGAAATAACCTACAAAATATTTAGTTATGTACTCATGACTTTGTACTAAATATACTGAATGGGTAAATTAATTTTTTGTTGTTAGATCTAACAATTATTTGTTACAAAAAACATTTAGCTCAAATACCTACATTTTCCACAAATTTTGAAAGAACTTTTTTGATACTCACCAATTTAATATACACAAAACAGAATACTTTAAAATATATCGCTCAAATTTTGCATAGTGTCCAATCCAACCAAAAACGATTGGCGAAATGGTGAATACAAGAAGTAGAATGAATGAAGGTACTCGCAAGAAGTAGAAAACAGTTTATTAGTTTTAATCACTGGAACAAAATTTGAGCTATAACGATTGTTTATATTCTTAATCAAAGGCACTGAAAACTTTTATATAAAAATCGAAAAGAAAACTGCACTTTCTTAATTAGTCCATCCGATCAGCAACATTGCTCAACGTTTGCTTGAAAACTGAATTTAAATAAAATAGTTAAAATTCCCACTTTTCATTTAGTAGACTTTGACAACTTGTCATTTTTTTATTAACTGGAATTAAGGCTCTGGGTTCTAGCCCTTCTGAGCCTGTCATTTCTTTCGGAATCTTCATTTTTATATTCTCTTTCTTCACAATATGCTGATGCGTCATATCGAGAAACCCTTGGGAGATTTTGACGACAGCTCAACCTAGCGGATAGTTGATGACAACAGCCGCTCAAGTTCATAAGGTACCCAAGGGATCAAAATTATTATTGTGTGGGGTATCTATATAGTTTTCTCATCTGGTTGGGATGTATAAATATATAATTATAAACGAAAATGAAAAAATAAATATACATAAATATCAATAAAATAAAATAAATACAAAAATACATAAATAAATAAAAGCCCAACCAGATGGAAGCCCTCGGCAGGGGAGACCAAACGGCCAAGGGTTAAGGGGAACGGGAAAGAAACCGGCGGACGATGTGGGCAGTATCAAGGAGCACCGACTTCTGCATTTGAGCCCGGAGCGGTCCGTCACGGAGTCCCAGTCGCCTCAGATGACCAGAGAGGCTAACTGGGATTAGCCCATTCGCAGAGACGACTACAGGAATAATTTCGGCCGGCAGACCACCCCACATGTCGGTCACCTCGTGAGCCAGGTCCAGATATTTTGATTGCTTATCTGTTTCGGCTCTCACGAAGTTCTCGTCATACGGGATGGTAATATCGACCAAAAATATCCTTGACTGTGCCCGGTCCATCAGCACAATATCAGGCTTATTTGCAAGAATAGTCCTGTCTGTGATGATGGCCCGGTCCCAGTAGAGCCTGGCGCGGTCATTTTCGAGCACGGCTTCCGGCAAGTACTTGTAATACGGCAATTTCCGGTCCACGGATAAAAATTATTACTATTATTATTATTCAAGCGACAAAAGCGGCGCCACAATCCGTCTACGGCCAATTTCCCGTCAGTTCCTGCTAAAACCGACAAGATGTCAATGACAGTGACATCTTTAACCTCCATTAGAGAACAGGGAAACCATAGGAGAACGATCGCTGTAGAAAATAGTGTCCCAGAAATATGGACAAAATAAGTGGGGCGCTACAATCGCTAAGTGTATTCAAAGCGAGCTGTTGTGCGCTAGTTTGAAATGATTATATCATTCAAAGAAAAATAAGAAAATAACGATATTATTATTAATATTATTATTTATTAATAACTAAATTTAAATTATGTTTTTGTATTGATTTTTTATATTTTGTAATTGAATAAATTATGCGAGCAAGCGAGAACACAATTCATTCATGGTGCCACAGGGTTATTTTCACTGACCTTTATATATACAAGTACGCTGGACTGGCTGTAACATACAAAATGTCTGTGCCAATTTGAAGCACTCCTAACGGTTGTCTTGGAAACTAAAATAGACATAATATGCCAAAGTCTGTTGTCTTATTTAAATTGCATTATTTAAAAAATCTGTATTTTGAACTTTTAAACTAAAAAACGAAAATATTTTATATTGTTTGATTGTGTATAATATTAGTTACGTAATAAGAATTATTTTTAATAATAATGAGAGTGTGCGTAATCTGTAAAACTCGTTACTAAAAGGGAAGTGGTATAACATTACACAAGTAAATGAATTTGCAGCTAATATTAAACAAATTAAAACTATATGATATATAAATACTTAAAAATTTGTTATTAATCTTAAGTACCCGGTTGACCGAGCTTTGCTCGGTATTTCACGCTCGGTTTCTTTTAATTCGTGTGTTTTGGAAGTTATATTTAGATACAAATTACATACTGATGAAATACGAATAATATTTTTTGGTCTTAGCGACATAATAGAAAAAAACTGAACTGTTTATTTGAATAAAAAATCATGAGTGCAATTAGTTTAATTTAAATTTTCGTGTTTTTAGAAAATACTAAAGCTATTACTACTACTAGGGTTGTCGAGTTCCTTGTCTATAATACTTATCGATGTTCTTTCCTACCCATATCTGTTAACAAACAAAGTCGCCAACAACAGATGATTATCAAATGTTTATTAATTAACAGGTTTACAACTGAACCTAGACTAAAATTATGGCTTAAAAGCATAAATATTGTGAATTGGCGTCCGAAACAAAATTATCATACTTGTTCTGAATATTTCACAGACGACTGTTTTATTAGATATTGAGAACTGCACCACTTTGAAAATGTCCAGTATTCGGACAATATTTTCTGGTAGTACCAGTACCAGTAAGTATAAAAGTATTATAAGATTATTATTTCGAATGTTTTTTTTTTATTTCTTCTTTCCTCATTTTCCCACAAAATCAAGGATCATAGCCAAGTGTCGAAAGGTCACCTGATGATTTCAAGCCACATTGGATGTGTGTTAGTGTGCTGCGGCTAGAGGAGATTCCTCTCCCCAGGGAAAAAGAGTATTGGTACGGCGATTGGCGATGCGATGCTACTCGACTATCCTTCGCGACTTTGGCGAGGCTGCACCACTTGATGCTTCCAAGTGCTCGTTTTTACCTGGTTCCATTCACATATCGGGCTCGGGGAGTCTGTAGTGCAGGTGGAGTCAGAGGCCGTGAAGGGTAGTGTGCCTTGTGTTTATCTAAGAAGAAAAACGGGGGTGGGGAGAAGTCAGCAACTAAGGAAAGGCTGCCATGGGGCGGCTGGCGTCGGAGGGGCCGCGGGTATACATGAAAGCGTTTCCGTGGCCCTCAAATTTCAATTTGCGGCGGCGGCTGAACACCATGGAGTTTTAGTAAGTGCGAGTCTAGAGATTTAATTCTCTCTCGAGTCTCAAGATTTAATTTGTGCTTTAACTTCGTAGTGGCTCTACTTTAGTTTATTTCTTATTTATAAATTCTGGCCATCGTTTACATTTACGGTTTTGGCAGCTTCCTCTTGCGCAACATCCACCGACAAAAGCAATTAAGTGTCGATATGTCAAGCCCCCTAGAATACGTGGCACTGCCGAACCTGGAAAGCTTAGGAGGATAAACTTAGGAATGAGGATATCGGTAGTAGAACCAGAGTGACTGACATCGCCCAATGGATTAGTAAGCTGAAGTGGCAATCAACCGGCCATATAGCTTGAAGAACCGATAAACGATGGGGAAAAAAGGTTCTTGAGTGGCAGCCTCGTACTGGCAGGTGAAGTGTCGGAAGTTCCCCCACTAGATGGAGTGAAAACCTGGTAAGACATACAGGAAGTTGATGGGTGCAGGTGGCTCAGGACCGTGCTTTATGGCATTCCTTGGCCTATGTTCAACAGTGGACTTGTGAAGGGCTTTAATGATGATAAATGATAATGGCATTATATTAATATGATACATAAATAGAATTGACGTTATGGGTAGAGTCCGTCTATCCATAGAGTCCGTTCTATTTATTTAGGTATAGGTAGGGTATAGAATTTTTATCGATATATTTTGTCGCACTGTCTTATCCCTATTATTAGTTCCGTGGACGTGCACTTCTGCTGCCAACGCCAAAATGGCGCAAATCAAATTGCCTTATCATGCCGTGGTGTATAGCCAGCGTAGTTGTATATATAGAGGTCAGTGGTTATTTTGCAATACACGGCAAAATTTTCAGAGAAGGTTGAGTAGAGATCTCTACTGAATCACAAACTAATAAAAGTACTAACGTACTACTGAACTGTACCTTTATATAGCCTATCCAATCGTTTTTATAAATGTATTTCTTTTATTCAATACTGATATGACTATACTACAGATTCTATTACTACAGACTACAGATTCGAAGCCTCATATTTCAACATTATGAGTTTTTTTTAGCAATGAAGGCTATTTTATTATAAACATAGCGTTCATTATTTATTGCCATAAACAAAACAGAATAATAATAAAAGACAATACAGAAAAATATTTAAAAACGTAGTGGTTTTGGTAGGAACTTGACCATCGATGGATTGTTGCTCCTGTTTTATCGTTTAAATAATCGTTAGAAATGGATTTTGACGAAAGTGATACAATTTTGTGGATTGAGTGTTTGCGCACGTGAACTGATACAGCAAATGACGAAACAAGTGCTTCGATGTAAATATAAACCTCAAGTTATTTTGATCGCTTAGGCGTCTTATGAACTTGAGTGGCTGTCGTCATCGACTATTCGTTCGTTGAGTTGTCGTCAAAATCTCCCAAAAACTTCCCATGGTGACGCATCAGTATATTGTGAAGAAAAAATCCATAAAAAAGAAGAACCTGAATGAAATGAAAACATGGCTTAAACGACAAGCGTCCAAGGCCAAATTTTTTACAGGAGATGGGGCAAATGCGCATACGGCTCACCTGATGGTAAGTGATTACCGCCGCCCATGAGCAGCTGCAACGCCAGGGAGATTGCAGATGCGTTGCCAGCCTTTTAAAAAGGAATAGGCTCATTTCTTGAAGGTCCCTAAGTCGTACCGGTCCGGAAAAATCTCTGGTGGTATTTGATTCCACAAGAAAGTTGTGCGAGGAAGAAAACTACTTTTAAATTTTAGTGGTGGACCGCCTGTCATTCAGATGGTACAGATGGTATCGCGAGTTTTGTCGCGATGTGCGATGGTGAAACTGTATGGCTGGAATTAGTCCGAGCAATTCCTCAGAGCACTCCTTGTAGTAGATGCGATAAAATACGCAAAGTGATGCAAAATCTCTTCGCAGAGCCAGTGAGTCAAGCCGATCTAAAAGACGTCGGTCGCCGACGATTCGAACTGCTCTGCGCTGGATGCAATCAAATGGAAGGAGCTGGCACTGGGGAGCCCCGGCCCAGAGACGGGAACAGTATTCCATGTGCAGCCGAACCTGCGCCTTGTAAAGTTACAGGCGGTAAGCCCGCAGAAAATACTGTACCGCTCTGCTTAGCACGCCAAGCTTTTTAGGCATCTCGTGATGCCCGAGCCTCACAGCAGCTCTGACTTCAAGGTCACTGATGCCGCCGATGAATGTCTACACCAGGTACCCTTCAATGAGCGCAGGTACAGACCGTTATGCTTTTCGAACCAGATTCTCCAACTCAAGAGCCCACTTCTGCAGGGTTTCGTTGATGCGTTGCACGCGATCTTTAAACTGAGCACGAAAGACGTGTTCCAGGTGAGTGTTGCCATATCTCGCCTCAATACCTCAATGAGCTGCTCGTAAATCACTTCCCTACCGAGAGCTTCCAGAACAGTTAAGAGCTGGTCGCGCAGTGTGAGAGCAGTCATGGCCTGACTTTTATTCCAGCCGTTCGCCTTCATAACAGCTTCGAACTGGATTTTGTACTACTACTGTGTTTTCGGCTTCTGTATAACGACATATGAACAAAAATCTTCCCAGATATCGTACCAACTACTTATACCAATAGAAGTTTTATCGAGTGAAGCTACAGTTTCCAAATATTTGTTATACCCATATGCTTTAAATTGGTGACCAGGTAATCAGCTCCCGTCAATACTAGACCGTTTTCATTAGAAAACTGTCTCATAAAAGTAACTGACTGCGTCTGATCTAGTATGCAAATTAATAGAATTGTAAGGTCGTTTACGTGACCCATGAACTTGTGGAGCAACACAGCTGTTCAGAAAGTATTTTTTTACATTTTTTAACCTTCTCAAAGCAGTGGCAAATACATATTGGAAAAAATCTTGGATACTGAAACACCTTGAAAGAAATACTTTATGGTCTACTTTTTTCGTTGCAAGTTTATTTTCTTTGATCTTAATGTATTTTCACTTCTACGTAAGAGAACATTTAAAGCTCCTTTTAAGACCAAGTGATGGTGATTGACTCCTGTTGGCGATGTAGGCCACTGGTGTCGTCTGGGAGTAAAATAAACTAAAAACTTTTGGTGAGCGCGTGTACATCCGCGGGGAGGGAGACATAGGTGTCACCCCGTATGATGTTCTAGTGCAACTGACTAAGCGCGGGATCATGAACTCCGCGGTGCAACACCGATATTGCAAAATATACCTACATCCTACAATAAAAATCGCGGTAAGTGCCACCGTCCCCGTATGCACACGTACTTATTTATTATAGAAAAACAACAAGCACAAAAGGTAAGTTACAATTTCTTATGTGTATATATTTTACATATACTATGTTTTATTAATTAATATTATTTATGTTTCAGATATCCGAGAAGCAACGTGAGCGTCGTTAACATCCTCCCCCCAAGTGTCGGTTCGCCGACACTCATTACCAAGCTGGAGAAAGGCCACGCGAGCAGTTGATCGCTTCATCACTCCTGACTTAGTCCTAACGTCAACTACTCTAGCTCTGCCGTCTGAACCTGGATACACCTTTTCAATAACACCCATTGGCCAACAGTTACGATATGATGATGGATCGACTATTACAACAAGATCCCCTACTTTTAATTGCGGACCTTCCCTATCCCATTTACGACGAGGAATTAGCTCTGGCAAAAACTTTTTTACCCATCTGCTCCAAAATAAGTCTGTCAACCGTTGGGCAATACGCCACTGTCGTCTAAGATACATGACTCCATCGTCTAAGACCCCGGGTACAGGTAAGTTCGATGAAGATCCTAGTAAAAAATTATTTGGATTTAATGCCTCTTTGCTTTGTGGGTCCACCGAAACGTGTGTAAGCGGCCTACTATTAATTATATTTTCTACTTCAGCGAGAAGCGTTAATAAAACTTCTTCTCGTGGAGCCCTTTCTCTAAGAACTACTTTCAGTGCCGTTTTCATACTTCTGATCAGGCGCTCCCAAGCTCCCCCCATATGAGGGCTGGCTGGTGGTATAAACTGCCAAGAAACTCCTTTGTTTAATGCTTTGGTTATAACTTGCTGCTGTTTAATTTCTTGAAAAGGTTTTCGAAGCTCAGCATCAGCACCTCGCATGTTGGTACCATTGTCAGATATCATAGTGTGAGTCCAACCGCGGCATGCAGCCATCCTCCTCAGCGCCATAATTAGGGAGACTGCTGTTAGCGTCGATACTATTTCAATATAAACCGCCCGTATTGTTAAACATGTAAAAAGAACACCATATCTTTTGGGTCTCTGCCTACCCACAGTTACTTCGATCGGTCTGAATAAGTCCACTCCACAAACGGTAACGGGTCTTTGATGATGAAACAACCTTTGAGATGGTAAGTCCCCGAGGCGAGGCGATTTTGGTGCTGCTTTTCGTATTCGGCAAACTAGACACTGTGAAGCTACGGAGCGAACTGTAGGTCTCAGATTTACAACCCAGTATTTTTGTCGTAGCTCGTTTATTACAAGTTCGTTATACGAATGAGCAGCGCGAACGTGGAAGTCTAAAACTACCAGCCTCGCTATGCGATGTTTACCATCTAGAATCACTGAGTTTTTCATATTTTCAGTGACGCTTGCCGCCGCGTTTATACGTCCTCCGACGCGCAATAAGCCGTCATTGTCTAAAAATGGTGTTAATGAACGTAAACGACTATCACGATTAATTTCTTTATTTTGTTTCAGCAAATCAATTTCATTCTGAAATGATTGTGATTTTGAGTAGCGTAACAAAAGAACTTCGTCTCTATAATGATTTCTTATATTTACGCGAACACTACACATTGAAATAATACTAGTTTTTACGGAATTTATCGCGTATATTTAACTTTTTAAATACCCGACGTTTCGAACGCTTTACAGCACTCATGGTCACGGGCGGGTCTGAGATGTTCAACGTCCATATGTCATAGTTAACCGCGGTTACCATAGATTAAAATTTATTATTATTATATTTATTTATAGATAAATATATATTTAAAAAGTTAAATATACGCGATAAATTCCGTAAAAACTAGTATTATTTCAACTTCGGCTCTATTCATTAACAAATTGTTAATGCACCGAGTACCGGTTTTTCTACATTTTTCTATAAATAATAGCACAGATGCGGTGCTGCGAAGCAAGCGCAGCCATACGGAAAAACGGTTTGGATCTGGAATAGGTAAATCATAAATACTGTTACGATTTAACTCTGGTGGTTTTAATACCACAAATATTTTATCCAACTGCTCAGTGTTGTTCTTTTCGGTATTTTCAGGCTCTCGGGGCCAATACTTTTCTTCCGTGTACGGAAAAGGTGGGCCCGCAAACCAAGAGGGGTCTTTGTTGAAGTCGTAATCATTATTTCTTGTAGCTAAATCCGCTATATTTAAATATGTAGGCACATAATGCCACTCATCAATTTTACTTAACTCATCAATTTCGCCTAATCTATTTGCAATAAAAACTTTGTAATTTCTATGCTCGTTACGAATTCAATATATAACAATCATGGAATCGGTCCAATAAAAAACACGCGATAGTATAATTCTATGCTCTTTTATTATCGTCGCTGCCAAGCGACATGCTAATAACGCGCCTTGAAGTTCGAGTTTAGGCATAGTTATCGGTTTTAACGGCGCGACGCGACTTTTACTCGTAATGAATGACACCTGCACGCCGTTGTTGTCCTGTTTACGCCAATATGCAACACATGCATTGGCGCATGGAGACGCATCACAAAAAATATGCAACTGCAACGACGTCTTCCGCCCTTCTCGTTCACACCGACCGAATCGTCGTCATAAAAATACCAGCGCGGAATAAGAACGTTACTCATAGCTTTTAATTGCGAAATCCAATCTTTAAATAAAGTAAATAAACTATCTGCTATTTCGTCATCCCATTTTATACCTATAGTACCCGGTTGACCGAGCTTTGCTCGGTATTTTTCGCTCGGTTTTTTTTTATTCGTGTGTTTTGGAAATTATATTTAGATACAAATTACATACTGATGAAATATAAATAATATTTTTTGATCTTAGCGACATAACAGAAAAAACGGAACTGGTTATGAAAAGGAAAGTCAGCCTTTGTAAACGTTCAACTAAGAAACAGAAGGGAGGAATCGAGGCTTCTCTCGATCCGGCCTCCTATCACGCCTACGTTGGGTTCGGGAACAACGTATGTGATCTCCGCAACGGAGTAACACACAAGGGCAATAAACTCTTCCTTTTCAGAAAATAGGTTCAGGCGGGGATTACTGGTCTTCCGAAGTCGTCCCGGTCCCAACGCCTTAATTCTTCGATGTGGACTGTATAATTTTGAGGGATGAATTTCTTGGGAATGAAACAGCAATTATCTTCAAACCGTTCCGTGAGAGAGTAATCACTTTTCCCTATCACTTCCCTACACTTTTTCTTTCTTCTTCTTATTGACTGCTGGTTTGATTCCCGAACTAATCCCGAAGGATTCTCGAACGAATTGCAAGAAAACTTGTTTACTGAGCTACCCCTGAGCTATACGCGATAATGAGCCGCGCCATTTGCGCGCTCGCGCAACTTAATTACATCAATTTGTACTATCACTCTCTCACGGTTTTCTCAATTATTTATTTTGTATAAGACATACATTTATACAATTTACTTATAAAGATAGCACAAAAAATATCTTTATTACGATATACGTTACATTTTTATATCACAAAAAACCTTTTATTTATTTAACAAAATGTGCATATTTTACTCACATTGAACAAGTTGAAATTTCTTAAATATTTAACATAGAAAGTTAAAACAACGTTTTCCACTTGAAATTATACATATCTTAAGCAACACAACAGTTTAATTTACATTTTCTCTATACATTTCACTATTAAAACACTTTTAAATTTCTTATACAAAACTATCATTATTTCACTTATTCACTGGAATTTTCACATAAAAATAACACAGAATTCAGCTCTTTTGCACGTACAATCAATCTGAAATGTTTTACAAGTCATTACATACATAAACTGCTGAAATTGCTAATATTTAAATTTTACATATTTGGCCTCCTAAGTACGTGGCTAGCGTGCGTCTATGATTTCACACTATTTGAACAACTAACTTTTGCACGGCTATCGACTATCAGTAAAAATGGAAAGTCTAATATCAACAATAATAGGTGAATAAATGCTTTTACACAATTCTCTAACGTTGAAAACTATTTCTAATCAGTTTCTTATCAGTTATCATGTTTCTTATCAGATAATTTAGACAAAATATTTCATGAATCAATACATTGAAAATAGGCATTTGTTTTCATACAAAACATATCAAACTCATTAATGATATCAAGGTCTTGGGTTCGACTCCCAGGCCGGAACAGTTTATCGTTTTCTTAGTAATATCTCTTAATAAATTCATATAGGGAATTTTTAAGATATAAATTATGTTACCGGATTTGTTCCCAGGTTGAAATCATCTTAATTTAAAGAAATATTAAAATAAAGTTAGAGACCGGATTTGTTCCCCGGTCGAGATAATCGCTGTGCAGATTTCCAATTGAGTTGACCCGTCAGATGTTGCTCTAAAAATAATCCAGGTGGTCGATCACCACATGAGCGTCTTAGAAGAAAATGATTGGGTGTCAAACCCTCTTCAGGACTATCCATACTGAATGTTACCAGAGGTCTGGAATTTACAGTATGCTCTGCTTCTAAAAGCAACGTATGCAGAACTCCTCTCGCGGGCTCCTTTCTTTGAGCGTAGCGGTCAACGCAATTTTAATCGATCTTACTAACCTCTCCCAGGCGCCACCCATGTGCGGTGCTCCCGGAGGTATAAATTTCCATTTAATATATTTTTTAAATGACTCATTTTTCTTGCCCTCATAGCATTATTCGCATGCTTTCAATAATTCTTTATTCGCAGCTTTGAAATTTGTCCCGTTATCGCTGTATATAACGGCTGGTTTTCCTCTTCTGGTGATAAATCGCCTCAATGCCATTATCATTGACGCTGGTGTCAATGAGGCTGCTAATTCTAGGTGTACTGCTCTGATGGTCAGACACGTAAATAAAACACCCCAACGTTTTTCGTGTCGCCTTCCTATAGTCACACTCATAGTTCCGAAATAATCCACAGCTGAGCATGTAAAAGGTGGTTCATTGTGAGCTATTCTCTCCAGAGGAATATTTCCTTGTGGCACGTTAGGCAGTTTTGACCTGTATGTCCTGCACCACTGATAATGATGTGACACACTTCGTACTACATTACGCAGGTTCAAGACATAAAATTTTTGGTTCACTTCATTTATCACAGTCTGGTGATTGGCATGTCCAAAATGATGATGAACTTCTCTAATCATCATTTTAACGATTTCGTGTTTACCGTCTAATATGACTGGTTTTCTACTTTCCTCGGTCAAATTAGACTTGAAAGGTAAACGCCCATTTAAACGGAGTAAGTTATCTTCTCCTATTTCCATAGATAATTTACTTAAGCGTGAACTTCTTTCAACGCTTTTGCCTGCTTTCAAGCATTTTATTTCCAAATGAAAACACTCGTCTTGAACGAACTTCCAAATTAATAATTCAGCTTTTTTCAAGAGCGCTATGTCCAACGCGTCATCGGGTCCTTTAACCGACTTTGCTAAAATTTCGTTGGAACACATAACCGACTTTTCGGCTGCGTTGTCGGGTCCTTTAACCGACTTTCTTAAACTCTTGAATTTTTCTACCGCTTGTAAGGTGCGTGTAGTTGCCCCAAGGAATTTCTTAAAGCTGCTAAATCGTGCGTAGTCGGGTAGACTTAACGGTTCTTGCTTTCTCAGCGCATTTACGCCTTTTGGCGATTTTTCTTCACCTGTTTCTAAGCTATTTATGGTGTCCACTTGTTTGGGCCATAAATCAGGACTTTTCCTGAAGAATTCAGGTCCTTGAAACCAGCGATGACTTACATCGAAGGTGGAAGGAAAATTTCTAGTGGCGTCGTCTGCCACGTTTTGTGACGTCATTCTACACTCTTCCGGTGGCGCGTCATGATTGTGCCGCCATAAGAATCGAAGGCTATCCCTGTCTTCTTCGCGGATTTTCACTTGCAGGAACATTTCTTTAATGTCTGCCATCACTGCCAAGCTTCCTTCTCTGAATTGTAGCAGAACTCCAAACAACGACTTCAATAAGTCCGGTCCGGTTGTTCGCGCCACTTGCACTATCGCTTAACGCTCAAGGGATTCGTTAATTATTATCCAATAAGATTACTGCAAAGCCCATTTCCGGTTCCCTATCTACCGCCCTCTATGCCCAGCATGTGCATTCTTGTTAACGGGCACACACAAGTTGAGAAGACACGCAACCAACCGCACCGCTTATATCTCGCATCATCGCTCCCGCCCTTGTGTAATTTGGACATTGAATTATACAAGCATATAGTAAAAAGTATAGACATTTGCAATAATGCTATATTTCGTGATTATCTGTGAAGTTGATAAGTGTGAAGACAGCCGGCAGCCATCGAGACACGAGGCAGATCAGCGGAAGTCCAGGTGGGTGCACATGCATTCCTTCACGTCCTTCCTATATCCCGAATTTAGGGGATTTGCAGTATCACGAATAAATTAAATTCCATTCACCGCCCGCACCGCGCTAATATACAGTCCACTACTCTATTTAATTTAATAGCCGCACCGCATAACATTATTTAATACATTTGAACCAGCAGTTTGGTGGTTGAAGGCCAAACGCCCAAATCCACCATATATCTTTTGGTCACTTCGGCCGGATTAAATTAATCTTTTTTGGTCACTTCGGCCGGGATTAAATTAACCTTTAGGCCCGGAGAAGTAAATTCATTTTTTTATATATTACAAAAAATTATATACGTATATATTATTAAATCATAATAAATTGTAGTTCTAATTGTACTAACTACAATATTTATTTGTCCCGCATCGCTTATTACACGTATTATAATACCTTTGTAACGCATACCACACCGCTTCATTATTCCATTAATGATATTTTTCTTGTTCATTAACCGCCATCTTTCTAGTAACGCGAGATTGCTTCGTTCCCCAGTTAACTAATTCTACCGTCACTTATCGCAATAATTTTAGTCCGCATTTGTTTGTTGAAAATGACGACGAGAAGCAAAGACTCTAAACTGGTTTCGGATGAAGAAGTTAGTTTAAAAATTATTATCGCTAAACGTAATTATATTTACGAACGATTACAAAAAATTTACGAGACCTCAAAGAGCGCATTTAATTCCTTGGACGAGCCGAATTTATTTCTTAGCATCGCTTCGAATATAGAACAATTACGTAGTGAGTTTCAAGAAGTTCTAGATAACTATAATACTAAAAATTTAAAATTAAACCCTAATGCAGACGTTGATTACGAGGCTTGGAACTCATTTGAAGATTTATATAGTCGTATTAAGTGCCAAATTACGAAAATATCCACATCGCCTTCCACTGTTACGTTAGAAAATAGATTTCTTACTAAATTAAAAACTTCACTTCCGCCAATTGAATTAATGTCATTTAACGGAGACATACGCCAGTGGTCCATGTTTTATCAACAATTTAAGACATTAATTCACGACAATTTACAATTAACTGATGCCGAACGTGTTTATTATTTGGTTAACAAATTGAGTGACAGGGCGTTATCAGTTTGTGCCGGGTTAGCCCCTACCGCAGAAAATTATTCCATTATTTGGAATGCGCTTATAAGAAGATATAATGACGAACGCACACTCGCATCTACGTATATTAACCAACTATTGGATTTAACACAGGTGAACGCAAACACAACAGGAGGTTATCATAAATTTATGGACAAATTTGATGCTTCAATTAATGCTCTAAAGCAATTAAAAATTGAGGACTTAGCTGATTTTTTGTTTTTAAATATTGCACTTAGAAAATTAGATGATGACACTGTTAAGTCATTTGAAATGTCTTGTCGCACAATTAGCATACCAAACTACGCCTCTTTAGTACAATTTTTATACGAACAGAATAGGGCTATATGCCATACATTTAATAATTCGCATACTTTATCTACATCCAATAATAATCGAAACAAATCACTTTCAAATAAATTTAGTAAAACATTTATTAATACAGATCCTTCGCATTCATGTATCTTTTGTAAATCGAATGATCATGAACACTTGTATGTTTGTCCACGCTTTTTAAAATTAAATACACAACAACGTTACGATATTATTAAACAAAACAATTGTTGTATTAATTGTTTAAGTAATAGACACTCGACTTCCTTTTGTAAATCGAAGCGTAAGTGTATATACTGCGCGCGGCGCCACCATTCTTTAATTCATTCTGACCCGCATCAGAATGGTTTTAAGACTGCTTTTCGTAGTAGCAATACGTTACACTCAGAGGTTGTGCAGACGCTTGACGCTAATGCAAGCAGCTCGCGTTCGATTAACTACCGCGCAGTTAACGATAATAAGGTTAATTCTTCTGTCGCTCACAATTCGAATACGGGGGAAGATGAGAAAACACTTACCTCTTCATGTAATATTTCTCGCGATTATAGTACTCTCCCCCGCTATACTACTTTATTGGGGACTGCAAAAATAAAGGTCGTAGATAAATACGACAATGAACATTTTATTCGGTGTTTAGTTGACCCCGGATCCCAAAGCGACTATATTACGAAGGATTGTTGTAAACGCTTATTTCTTTCCGTTTCGAATAAAAATCGTTTTACCGAAGTACACGGGATCGGTGGTGTGTCCCAAAAGATTTTAGGAGTCACTTCACTGCAGTTCACGTCTCGTTTTAATGATAACAAATTTTATCATATTGAACCATTAGTTGTTCCGATCATCACGGGTCAGTTGCCAGATTCGATAGTAGATGTTTCAAAAATTCGCTATTTAGATAAAATACGCTTAGCAGATGATCAGTTTTATCAACCTGGGTCTATAGATATTTTATTGGGGGTTAATACCTACATAAAACTTTTGTCGCCTGAAAACTTAATTCATTCGCAATGGCCTAGTGCCATAGAAACATCACTCGGATATATTATTATGGGTGATGCTGAAGTCGCTATATCACATCATTCCCCGCGTTCATTTGTTTCCTGTTCTTACGATACAAATTTAAATCAAAATTGTCTTAATGATATAATGGAAAAATTTTGGAAAATTGAAGAACTTCCGCAAAAATTATATTTGAGCCGTGATGAGCAGGAATGTGAAGACATTTATACTTCTACTACTTACCGCCAAAACGACGGACGGTATGTGGTCGCCCTGCCATTTAAGAAAAGGCCCGACATATTGGGTGACTCTTTAATGAATGCAAAAAAACGCCTTTTACTTTTGGAAAAACGCTTTAACAAATATCCCGATCTTCGCGATCAATACAATGTTGTTATACGGGAATACATTAATAAGGGTATTTTATCCGCTGTTTCTGATAATGATTGTATAAAGCCTTCTTTTTATTTGACGCATCACCCTGTCGTACGGAATGATAAAAGTACAACGAAGTTGCGCATCGTTTTAGACGCTAGTGCTAAGTCGGATAACGATATTTCTTTGAATGACATTTTGCACACCGGGCAAAATTTACAAACAGACATTTTCAATATTTTATTAAACTTTAGAGTTTATCGCATCGCTTTCTTTGCAGATGTTAAGCAAATGTACTTGTGTATCGAAGTCCAAAGATCCCATCGCGCTTTTCAACGCATTTTATATCGGTTTTCTACAGAAGAAACTATACGAACATATGAATTTAATCGCGTCACATTCGGATTACGCTCTTCCCCTTTCCTCGCACTTCGCACTTTACGCCAGTTAGCCGCTGACGAAAGGGAGTCCTATCCCCTTGCTGCTTCTGTAGTGGAAAGGGATATTTATATGGATGACCTCGTTTCCTCCGCGCCTTGCGTCAACAACGCAGTCAACACCGCCACTCAACTTATCCAAATGTTTCGCCGAGGTGGATTCGATTTGGTTAAGTGGACAAGTAACTGCAAGGAGCTTTTACAACATATACCAGCATCACATCGTCAACAAGACTCGGTATCATTTGATGATAGACATTTTAAAAATTTTAGGCCTTCGTTGGTATCCCGCCACCGATAAGTTTTCCTTTCTTGTTTCGCCGCCACCGGTCACTTGTACCAAACGCGCTATCCTCTCTGCAACCGCTCGCTTGTACGATGTTTTAGGACTCGTCGGTCCAGTAATACTTTACGCCAAATTATTAATTAAAGCCTTGTGGGTTCTTAAACTTAACTGGGATGAGACTCCACCCACTAATATTGTCAATACATGGCAACGATACATATCAGAGTTACCTTTAATCTCACATTTACAGATTCCACGTCATATCGGCGTAAATGAAAAATCCCATGTGTCGCTACTAGCCTTCGCCGACGCTAGTGAAAAAGCTTACGGGTGTGTCATCTATTCGCATATTGTTGATCTTATAATTGATTATTATCACTATAAATATTTCCACGCTGGTCCTCAGTATTTACTTGCTGCACTACGGGAGAAATATTGGATATTATCAGCTCGCCGTGTAGTGAGATACCGCATTCATAGGTGTAACATTTGTTTTCGACATAAACCCAAACCTACTTACCCCATGATGTCTGCCTTTCCTGCTTGCCGCCTAGAGCAGTGTAATGCGTTTACACACACAGGTGTGGATTTTTCGGGCCCACTTTATATCACATTGACGCGTAAACGTGGTATACGAAGCCAGAAGGCTTATTTATGTTTATTTATATGCCTCGTTACTAAGGCAGTGCATTTAGAATTAGCGTCTGATCTAAGTTCGGCAAGTTTTTTAGACGCTTTTAAGAGATTTATCTCTCGTAGAGGTCCGTGTCGATTTATATACAGCGATAACGGTACTAATTTTGTCGCCTCGCGTTCATATTTACATGAATTACATAGATTTTTAAAACCAGAAGAATATTATAAGGCATTCAGTCAGGTGGTCACTGATAATCGCATTGTTTGGAAACTCAACCCTCCAAGCGCTCCACATTTCGGGGGTTTGTGGGAGTCCAATATTAAGGTTGTAAAAACCCATTTGTTTCGCGTAATAGGTAAGCAAATCCTCACGTACGTAGGCGGTCCCATAATAAATTGGCCTAACTATGAACCAATGAAGGAAATGAAACGAAACCAATTTTATTTTTCAATATAATCACCATGAATACTATCACACTTCTGATATCTGTGAATCAACATCTCTAAACCTTTATAAAAATAATCACATTTTTTATCCTGAAAATGACTGAAGACGGCCGCCTGCAACTCTTCATCGATTGAAAATTTTCTTCCTCTTAAGTCCCGCTTTAAATTTGGAAATAAATAATAGTCGTACGGGGCCATGTCTGGACTGTAAGGTGGATGTTGAACTTCTGTGAACCCGCATTGACGAACTGCATCCTTCGAAACACCAGCGGTATGAACAGGGGCGTTGTCATGGAGCAACAGGACACCTTTAGACAGCTTGCCTCTTCGTTTTTCCTTTATCTTGTCTCGTAATTTATATATTAAAGAAGCATAATATTCGCCGTTCACGACTGTATTACGTTCTCTAAAATCCACCATCAAAATGCCTTGAAAATCCCAAAGTATTGTGCACATCAGTTTTTTAGTCGATTGTTGCACCTTTGCCTTTCTAGGGGGCTTTTCACCCTTATAACGCCATTCCATTGACTCGCGCTTACTTTGTGGATCATAATACAAGATCATAGTTTCATCACGAGTAACTAGCCGCTCGATCACAGTCTTTGGATTTTCGCCACAAAGATCCAAAAACTCCGAAGCGCAGTGCACTCTTTCCTGTCTCTGTACCGCTGAAAGAAGTTTCGGTACCCATCTTGCACTCATTTTTTTCATGTGAAGATGTTCATGGATCGCGCGATGAACGGTACTTTTAGAGAGACCAAGCCTTGCTGCAATTTTTCTAATCTTCAAATGGTGGTCACTCAGAACCTCCTCTTCGATAAGAGCAATCGTTTCGGGAGTGAGCACTTCCACAGGTCGACCGTCGTGGCCAAAGTCTTCGACGGTTTCTCTCCCGAAGCGAAACTCTTTCACCCAATGTTTCACTGTGCTATAGGAGGGGGCAGACTCCTTATACACGCCATCCAATCGTTCTTTTATTTGGGCAGGGGATAAACCTTCTTTAAACAGAAACTTTATGACACTTCGATACTCAGTTTTCGACATTTTGAAAAAATTGTTTGTTATTCAAATGCCTGTAAAACTAAGACTAAGCATTTCATGTCGATGCATGTTTCTTATATTAAGTGCACGATAAACGTACTATTTAATGCAACACAACATGTAGCGACATGTCGCGTTGAACTATATCAGGCCAGTTCATTATGGGACCGCCTGGTATGAAGAAATGCTTACTACTCTTTGTCAGATCGAGTGTATCTTAAATTCTCGCCAGCTTTATGTATTAAGCAGTGATCCATCGGAACCTACCGCACTTACCCACACACACCACCACATTTTCTAAATTTAAAACCACTTAATGCTTACCAGCGGCAGATTTAAGCAAGGAACGTATTAATCTGTTATCACGCTTTTCTTTAATAGATTCTCTAGTTCAGTCCTTTTGGAAACGCTTCAGATTCAAATACTTACATACATTACAGAGTAGAGTGAAGTGGTATAAGAACGCTACTGCCATTTCTGTAGGGACGATTGTTCTAATAGACGTGGATAATACTCCACCGCTTCAGTGGCCTTTAGGCGTTGTCACCGAATTGTTTCCCGGTAAGGATGGTGTGGTACGCGTTGCGCAAGTTAAACTTAAGAATTCCACTTTAAAACGCCCTCTTATCAAACTGTGTCCTTTACCAACTCAGTGATTAATATAGTTAATTTTACATTATCGTTTATATATTTAGTTTAATTCTTAGGTCATAACGTCGCTTCATTTCGCTACTATATAAGTATTTATCTATATATATCTATATTTTTATACTTTACTTGCTAGTTGAGGATACCTCATGGCCGGGGGGGTGTTCGTGCCACGTGCACTATCGCTTAACGCTCAAGGGATTCGTTAATTATTATCCAATAAGATTACTGCAAAGCCCATTTCCGGTTCCCTACCTACCGCCCTCTATGCCCAGCATGTGCATTCTTGTTAACGGGCACACACAAGTTGAGAAGACACGCAACCAAGCGCACCGCTTATATCTCGCATCATCGCTCCCGCCCTTGTGTAATTTGGACATTGAATTATACAAGCATATAGTAAAAAGTATAGACATTTGCAATAACGCTATATTTCGTGATTATCTG
This sequence comes from Parnassius smintheus behrii, assembly GCA_036936625.1. NCBI lineage: Eukaryota > Metazoa > Arthropoda > Insecta > Lepidoptera > Papilionidae > Parnassius > Parnassius smintheus. Next base: position 32,065,917 of record JAUPFT010000001.1, on the reverse strand, counting down.
TGAAGTTGATAAGTGTGAAGACAGCCGGCAGCCATCGAGACACGAGGCAGATCAGCGGAAGTCCAGGTGGGTGCACATGCATTCCTTCACGTCCTTCCTATATCCCGAATTTAGGGGATTTGCAGTATCACGAATAAATTAAATTCCATTCACCGCCCGCACCGCGCTAATATACAGTCCACTACTCTATTTAATTTAATAGCCACACCGCATAACATTATTTAATACATTTGAACCAGCAGTTTGGTGGTTGAAGGCCAAACGCCCAAATCCACCACCGGTTAACAATGCATCATTGAGACAACGTCCGCCCGTCCTTGCGGCGGCGTCGAAAACTATCCTTATTTTCTTTTTCTGTGGGTGAGTCACTGCGAAGTGAGGAAGATACCACGTGCGTGGGGAAATGGAAATATGGTTCGCTTTCTCTGCGTAACCGTTAACGATGAGATTTTCAATTTGCTTTTCATATTCCTTTTTCAACTCGCTATTTTTGTCGAGCTTCTTTTCGATATTAAACAGGCGACTTTCAACCTGCGCTCTATTCGACGGCATGCACTCATTGTCTGTGCGCCATAACAAAGCAGTCTCGTACCTATTATTAGGTATACGACGTACCGTTTTGCTCAAAATATTTAAAGCTCGTTCTTCTGGGTCGTTCGCGGGCTTTCTCGCAGACACTCCCAGAGATTCCAAACTAAAATAACCTTTGATCAACTTATCCATGTCCTCCTCCTTCTTGGTGGAAATGTGGTTAACAATCTTGATTGGTTTGATGCCACCCGATATGTGACCATGTAAAACCCATCCAAGTTTAGTTAGCGATGCTACAGGTAGGTTCTTACCTCCTGAAATTAATTCACGAGTAACTATGAGATGCCAATTGTCCTGGCCAATTAATATGGTAGGTCTGGACCTCTCATACATCAACTCGTCCTTAATGGGTGTCAAATGAGAACACCGTTGTAATAATTCTCGGCTTACTGACTGCGGAGAAAGGTTAAGTGACTTAATTGTTTGTACACTTATCTCCTCTAAGTCGTTCGAGTAAATGCCTTTTATCTTGACGTTTAAGCGATACAAACTGTCATCGTTAATTCGCTTACCTCCCACGGCTTCAATACGTAATTCTTCTTTACGTCCGCGAGGCGCTAACTTCTGAGCCATCCACTCCTCTATGAGTGTCATGGTCGATCCTTCATCCAGAAGAGCTGTTGTCTTGACCTTTCCTCTAGGTCCATACAACTCGACCGGTATAATCTTTAAGTATGCACATGCCAGTGCATTCACTGTACTAACAGTTGTAATTTGAGCCTCTTTACCCCCCTCGTCCCCTTGCAGCGAGGTATTTTTATTGCGGTATCGGTGTAGCATTCGATGATGTGACTTTCTACATCCCTCTACACCATATTTTTTCGCTCTGCACTCTAACCTCCTATGGTTAGATGACAAACATTGGAAACATACTTTCGCTTTTTTAACCGCGTCCCATTTCTCGCGATTATTCATGTCCTTAAACTTGTAACAACTCACTATAGAGTGATCCTTGTTACATATAACACACTTATGTGTTACCCGACTTACCGGCTTATCCTGGGTTATCATAATCACTTGTCGGTTGTGCCCTTTATTATTTCGGCGTTCTAAACGCTCGCTCGTATTACTTCGGCGCTCATAGCGCTCGCTCTTGACACGGTTGCGTACACACCCCTTTGCAGTGTGTACAGTTTGCTTCCTGAATTCAGGACGCTTCCGTTATTCAGGCACATTTTCATTGCTTAAGGACGTTCCAAATTGTTCACTCAATAAATTTAAAAATTTGGCCATCTTCTATAACTCTGGCTCCAAAGGATGCTGAGCTCGATATTCAAACCATTTAAATTTAATCATAGTTCCGAGTTTCTCTACTATGCGGCTCACTAACTCCGGTGAGTATAAATACTGTGGTTGATTCAACGCTTGTATTGTGGCAACCACGTTCGTAATACGACTTGCAAAAGATCCTATGTTCCGGCAATCTTCTGCCAATCTTGGCATACGCTTTACATTCTCGATTTCGGCTAAAATGAGCATCGCAACCCTACCGAATCTTCTTTCGAGAGCGTTCATTATTTCTTCAGGTTCACACAAAGTAAACAACAATGACTTAACCGCTTCCTTAGCGGTGCCCTTTAATGCCCTCCTAAGGCGTGCGACATTCTGCACCCCTGAAAATTGGCTTCTCGTGTCTTCAAACACCGTTTTGAAAACTATCCATTCACCCGGGTCTCCATCGAACACCGGTAATTCCTGGAGGAAATGAAGCTGAGAAGACTTATCTTTTCCCGCTATCTTTATTGCACTCACAATCGCTTCGGTCAATTCTGACACCTCACTCGCGTGTGTTTTCTGTGCATTTCCTTGGTTGCGCTCGGTCTCCGCCCCTTTGCGGCGTGATCCTTTACACGCTTCCTTATCAGTAATGCCGAGTTGTGTTACACTAACCGGCGCGCTCATTATGGTCTGTTGAACCCAACTCCTTACGAAAGGTTCCACCTGAGTATTCCACTCCTCATCATCCTCACTCGAGTCGATCTCCTCTTCTCGGTTGAGTCGTGCCAACTCCAATTGAGACTTGGCTAAGGCAGCAGCTGCCTGTGCTCGTTCGAGCTCTGAGCGTTCGAATTTAATCCGCACCTCTAATTCGGCTTTCAGCCTCGCCGATCGCGATGACCTACTACCTCTCTGTGACCCTTTGTCACTAGTGTGCCCGATTACTGTCCTTGACGATGCCGCTTCTTCGGTCCTTTGACCTACTTTTTCGACTATCGTTTCACTCCTGGATATAACGGATTGTTTTGCGGTGCTGGCCTGCGTACCACTGGTGTCCGTCCTGTTGCTTGTCGTTGCCATGGACGTCCCTGAGTCCCACGTGCATGTGGACGTATCGGTGGTGGCTCCACTTGAAGGAGTTGTTCCACTCGAAGCAGTAGCTGTGGTCGCTCCAGATGGTTCCGCCTCTTTAGCTTTTCTTGAGAGCCCTGTTCTTGTCCTGCTTCCTTCGCTCCTCTCTGTCTGGTCTTGTGCCTTCTTCATCTTGCAGGAAGGTGATTGTTGGCCTACAGTCCCTAACTCTCCCTACGGTCCCTACAACCCCTTACCTACAACCCATCTACACCCCAACCTAACCCTACAACCCATCTACACCCCAACCTAACCCTACTACCCCTCCCCCCCCCCTTTATCTCCCAACCCTACAACCTTACTACCACCCTAACAGCCCTATCAGCCCTATCAATCCTGAACGGGGCCTACCGAGGTGAGCCGTCCAGGGATGGTGTCGTGCAGGAATGTAATGGAGGAAAGGTTTAGGAACTGTCCCGCCAAGGAATATGACGAAACAGTCGAGCGGTAGTGCAAGCGCAGTCTTGCTCGAGAGAACTGCTCCACCCGAAGGTGTTGTGCCAGAGCCCAACCGTTTGGCACCGTTAGGTGGTCGGGATGTATGCTGCGCTTCGTCGCCCAGTCGCCGGTGACGCCTCGTCCAAGCGCCCTCCTCCGGCCTTGATGCAGTCAGGTGCCCACGAGCCTGGCAGCAGCAGCAGTGGATGCTTCTTCTTGCACCCTCTGATGACCCGACAGGAAATGTCAGACACGGTCGTCCGACAGGAAATGCTGGACACGGTCGTCCGACAGGAAAATGCCGAGCACGCTTGCCCGACAGTAAAAATGCCAAGCCCTGCTTGGCCACGATGAGTGCCTTCACAGGACACCTGCGCCTGGTTGCGATGCGTGCCCCATGCGAGCACACGCCCCAAGCCGCAATCCCGGTTTTTTTTCTTCCAGTAGTTCCAGGTCCAGTCCTACTGCGCTGACCTGGTCTTTTGGCCTTTGGTCCTGTTGCTTCAGCTCAAACCTCCGGCTTCCTTCGGTTGCTGATCTTCACTCGGCTCCGAAGGTCTTCTTTCTCCACAACCAGCAGTCCACAGCTGGTTCCTTGATCCGGCTCGAAGGACCAATTGAAAAGGAAAGTCAGCCTTTGTAAACGTTCAACTAAGAAACAGAAGGGAGGAATCGAGGCTTCTCTCGATCCGGCCTCCTATCACGCCTACGTTGGGTTCGGGAACAACGTATGTGATCTCCGCAACGGAGTAACACACAAGGGCAATAAACTCTTCCTTTTCAGAAAATAGGTTCAGGCGGGGATTACTGGTCTTCCGAAGTCGTCCCGGTCCCAACGCCTTAATTCTTCGACGTGGACTGTATAATTTTGAGGGATGAATTTCTTGGGAATAAAACAGCAATTATCTTCAAACCGTTCCGTGAGAGAGTAATCACTTTTCCCTATCACTTCCCTACACTTTTTCTTTCTTCTTCTTATTGACTGCTGGTTTGTTTCCCGAACTAATCCCGAAGGATTCCCGAACGAATTGCAAGAAAACTTGTTTACTGAGCTACCCGTGAGCTATACGCGAAAGTGAGCCACGCCATTTGCGCGCTCGCGCAACTTAATTACATCAATTTGTACTATAACTCTCTCACGGTTTTCTCAATTATTTATTTTGTATAAGACATACATTTATACAATTTACTTATAAAGATAGCACAAAAAAATATCTTTATTACGATATACGTTACATTTTTTATCACAAAAAACCTTTTATTTATTTAACAAAATGTGCATATTTTACTCACATTGAACAAATTGAAATTTCTTAAATATTTAACATAGAAAGTTAAAACAATGTTTTCCACTTGAAATTATACATATCTTACAACAAATCCGGTCTCTAACTTTTTTTTAATATTTCTTTAAATTAAGATGATTTCAACCTGGGAACAAATCCGGTAACATAATTTATATCTTAAAAATTCCCTATATGAATTTATTAAGAGATATTACTAAGAAAACGATAAACTGTTCCGGCCTGGGAGTCGAACCCAAGACCTTCATATTGTGACGGCCCAATATTATTATTAATAATTAAATTCAATATAAAGGGGCGTCAAAAATAGTCTTAAAAGATATATATTAAGCAATTAAGTCAAATTAATAAACATAAAGTTAATATATTTCAGACATTATCCCAATAACATAGCAAATTAAGGGCAAAATTATTGTTTCTCGTAATAAGTAAATTTATTATAAAAACTTGTAAAAATATTTAAAATAAGATAAATAATAGAAATACAAGTCAAAAAATATTATAAAATTAAGTTAAATAACGTTTATAAGATAATTAGAAAATCTGTTAAAAATTGTTTAAGTCATGGGAGGTGTTCGTGTATAAAAGAAAATTTTCCTAAGTTGTGGAAGGAGTTCACGTATAGATGAAATTTCCTAAGTTGTTGAAGGAGTTCATGTATTAAGGAAAATTTTCCTAAGTTATGGAAGGTGTTCACGTATAGATGTCTTGTATGGATGAGCTGCCGGAGATACATTCCTGCAGTTCTACATATATATGGGGTGGTCGGGAGCCTGACTGCCTGAAGTACCGTAGCACAATGACTAGTCCTATATTAGGGACTTATGATATTAAACTCAATGATACAAAAGCAATACTATAGAAGGTCTCCATGATGAATTTGCATTACAATAGTAGGGTCGTGGGTTCGAACCCTATATATGAATGACTTATGAAAGTAAGGTCTATGATTCAAAAGCAATACTATAGAAGGTCTCTGTGATTAATATGCATTACAATAGTAGGGTCGTGTGTTCGAACCCTATATATGAATGACTTATGAAAGTAAGGTCTGTGATTCAAAAGCAATACTATAGAAGGTCTCTATGATTAATATGCATTACAATAGTAGGGTCATGGGTTCGAATCCTATATATACATGACTTATGAAAGTAAGGTCTATGATACAAAAGCAATTTTATAGGAGGTCTCCTTGAAGCAAAAGCATTGTATGGGGTGGTCGGGTGACTGACTGCTCCTAGTACTGTAGCAAAATGACTAGTCCCTATTAGGGACTTGAAAAGGAATATTATGGTGGCGTGTGTGCTGCTTCACGAGCAATTGGTCCGAGGTAAACTTGGACTCGCTAACCGATGTGTCCTAGGCATATCATCTTAGTGCCGGTGGTAAGCGTGTTTGTTGTAGCAATACGGCTTTCCCGTGGACATCGCACACCCATACCGGTTGTGGGCGGCGTAGTAGCGCATAGCGATGCGTCGTCTATATTTCGGATTGGGATGATGAGTGTGTTTGGTAGCACTTTTAAGTGTAACAGGCATACTCAACTTCATGTCTTAGTGCATTAGCGCTATGATACGTGAAGTTTTGTCCACTGGCGTCTTAGTAGCGTGCTACTATGATACGTTGGTGCAGTTTTATATAACAACAATCTTAGTGCCGGTGGTAAGCGGGTTTGTTGTAGCAATACGACTTTCCCGTGGACATCGCACACCCATACCGTTTGTGGGCGACGTCGTTGCGCATAGCGATGTGTCGTCTATCTTTCGGATGGGGATGATGAGTGTGTTTGGTAGCACTTTTAAGTGTAACAGGCATACTCAGCTTCATGTCTTAGTGCATTAGCGCTATGATACGTGGTGTTTTGTTCATTGGCGTCTTAGTAGCGTGCTACTACGATACGTTGGTGACATCATTTATATAACAACAATACTAACTTTGTTGCCAAAGTCGATAGGAGTCATGTGGGTGTGTTGTGAGGGTGCGCCGCCCGTATGATAGTTGCATTGATGCTTACTGCTACTTGCGGTATTGCGTCTTGTGATGGATCTGCGGGTGTGCTGCGCCTGATTCGACGCATTCCTGTTGTTCTGGTCGATGGAGGTATACAATTAACATCTTAGTGTCGGTGGTAAGCGGGTTTGTTGTAGCAATACGGCTTTCCTGTGGACATCGCACACCCATACCGTTTGTGGGCGACGTCGTTGCGCATAGCGATGTGTCGTCTATCTTTCGGATGGGGATGATGAGTGTGTTTGGTAGCACTTTTAAGTGTAACAGGCATACTCAGCTTCATGTCTTAGTGCATTAGCGCTATGATACGTGGAGTTTTGTTCATTGGCGTCTTAGTAGCGTGCTACTATGATACGTTGGTGACATCTTTTATATAACAACAATACTAACTTTGTTGCCAAAGTCGATAGGAGTCATGTGGGTGTGTTGTGAGGGTGCGCCGCCCGTATGATAGTTGCATTGATGCTTACTGCTACTTGCGGTATTGCGTCTTGTGATGGATCTGCGGGTGTGCTGCGCCTGATTCGACGCATTCCTGTTGTTCTGGTCGATGGAGGTATACAATTAACATCTTAGTGTCGGTGGTAAGCGGGTTTGTTGTAGCAATACGGCTTTCCTGTGGACATCGCACACCCATACCGTTTGTGGGCGACGTCGTTGCGCATAGCGATGTGTCGTCTATCTTTCGGATGGGGATGATGAGTGTGTTTGGTAGCACTTTTAAGTGTAACAGGCATACTCAGCTTCATGTCTTAGTGCATTAGCGCTATGATACGTGGAGTTTTGTTCATTGGCGTCTTAGTATCGTGCTACTATGATACGTTGGTGACATTTTTTATATAACAACAATACTAACTTTGTTGCCAAAGTCGATAGGAGTCATGTGGGTGTGTTGTGAGGGTGCGCCGCCCGTATGATAGTTGCATTGATGCTTACTGCTACTTGCGGTATTGCGTCTTGTGATGGATCTGCGGGTGTGCTGCGCCTGATTCGACGCATTCCTGTTGTTCTGGTCGATGGAGGTATACAATTAACATCTTAGTGTCGGTGGTAAGCGGGTTTGTTGTAGCAATACGGCTTTCCCGTGGACATTGCACACTCATACCGTTTGTGGGCGACGTCGCTGCGCATAGCGATGTGTCGTCTATCTTTCGGATTGGGATGATGAGTGTGTTTGGTAGCACTTTTAAGTGTAACAGGCATATTCAGCTTCATGTCTTAGTGCATTAGCGCTATGATACGTGGAGTTTTGTTCATTGGCGTCTTAGTAGCGTGCTACTATGATACGTTGGTGATATTTTTTATATAACAACAATACCAATTTTGTTACCAAAGTCGATAGGGATCATGTGGATGTGTTGTGAGGGGGCGCCATCCGTATGATAATTGCATTGATGCTTACTGCTACTTGCGGTATTGCGTCTTGTGATGGATCTGCGGGTGTGCTGCGCCTGATTCGACGCATTCCTGTTGTTCGGGTCGATGGAGGTATACAATTAACATCTTAGTGTCGGTGGTAAGCGGGTTTGTTGTAGCAATACGGCTTTCCCGTGGACATCGCACACCCATACCGTTTGTGGGCGGCGTCGTAGCGCATAGCGATGCGTCGTCTATCTTTCGGATGGGGATGTTGAGTGTGTTTGGTAGCACTTTTAGTGTAACAGGCATATTCAGCTTCATGTCTTAGTGCATTAGCGCTATGATACGTGGAGTTTTGTTCATTGGCGTCTTAGTAGCGTGCTACTATGATACGTTGGTGATATTTTTTATATAACAACAATACCAATTTTGTTACCAAAGTCGATAGGGATCATGTGGATGTGTTGTGAGGGGGCGCCATCCGTATGATAATTGCATTGATGCTTACTGCTACTTGCGGTATTGCGTCTTGTGATGGATCTGCGGGTGTGCTGCGCCTGATTCGACGCTCTCTTGTGGTTCTGGTCGATGGAGGTATGCGAGTGGTGATGTCTGCTGAGATGTATGGGGGACCTTGGAATAGTGTAAACCCGACGATAGTCGTATTGATGCTTGTTGCGTTCTGCAGCATTGCGTCTCTGCAATGGTTGTTTGGTGGGACGCTATTCTCAGTGGCGCTCTCTGCATCTTGGTTTGACTCACGCCTAAGTAGCTTTGCCCATGTCGGGTCCCTTCATTGCGGGACTGCAGACTGTCTGCCCTCCACGATGTTTTATATAACAACATAATATTATATCTCTGTAACTTTCCCACCTTTGAATGATTGAAGGCAACTTGTTGGTGGGTGAGACAAACATGATCGAAAATGCATTTACTCAACGTCAGTGACACAAACCCTTTCTGATGGCGAATTATTACTCTTATCTTATAACTGCCTTTTGGCTATATCTGCCGTTGTATTGGTTGGTGGAGCATATGTGTCGACCTCATGCGGGTGGTAGCTGGCGGGAGGATCTGAGGAGACTCTCAAGGCTGCGGCCGAAAGCCGCACAACGTGGGACCCCATTCCCTTGAGGTGAGCAGTAGTCTCATGACACACTCTGCGGCTAGTAGCCGTGCTGATCATGCAATTGGTGGTGATGCCATACACTTACATCACGTCTGCAGGAGCGGCGGTCTGGCAGGTGGTGGCGCTCACGGAGGGTTTACGGCCAGTGTGCCTATTTGCCTAAACCGTGTGACGTACATTCACTGTGGCTGGATTCGTTCGTATTCTGTATGGCGTTTACACGCATTGACATGCGCGACTTCGGTCGATGTTTGTGCTTACGCACTAACAAGGGGCCAAGCCTCTTTTACTGGTTTGCCAGTTATTTTGCTGTGGACTACGGTCCAGTTCCCGAATTAGCGTTCGCTTCGGGGGGAGTGCACCAAAATGGTTGGCGCTCACCGTGCACGGCGTGTGTGGGGCCGTGTACCTCCCCTACATTTTTTTAATAAATGTATGAGAGCGAAGCCCTTGTATCGGGTATTTTGTATAAATATATTTTGAGCCTTTTCCGAGCGGGAAGGGATAATTAATAATGTAAACCTGATGCAAGTGGAATAGGGACGTTTTATGTTCTTAACCTTTTTCGAGCCCTGTCTTCGTGAACGGGGTTCACTTAGCTTATAAGGCACTACCAAACAGCTTTCAATTGCTCTAGTGAATATTCATTCTTCCAAAAGACACCTAAAAGAACTAAGTTACTAAACAAACACAACGTAAATAAGGGTCCTAACTAAGACGATCACGCCAAAATATTACAAATGGCCTATTATTAAACCTTTAGAAAGATCATTTAGAAAGATCTAAACATATCTTATTAATCTTGGTCACATATATATAATGTTATTAAAAAGGGGATATTTTTAATATTATAATATTTTTTTTATACAGTAGAGGGGGGGGGGGGATCGTTACAATATCATTAATTCGATATTTCTTTAAGATTCAACTAAGCATTTTCTTATTAGAATACTGTTGCTAGATAACTTGCTTTTTAGAAGCTATTCGTAATCGGTCAACTAATAAATTGAAACATTCTTATAGGCGCGTCGCCAACAGGTTATTTGAATAAAAAATCATGAGTGCAATTATTTTAATTTAAATTTTCGTGTTTTTTAAAAATACTAAAAAAAGGACTCGAAAAAATAGATTCTCTCAAAAAAGAAAAGAACTTGAAAAAAAAAATTAAAATAGTCGGTCGGTCGGTCTGGGCTCGAACCGGGGTTTTACGATTCTGTGACCGCCCATTATACCAATTAAGCTATTTATAATCATTTACAATCTGTCAAAATTTACCATCTTATTCTAATGATATTGTAGCAGTTTTTCATTGCCTAAAAACACGGACAAAATTTTATCGTAAAAGGTGATAAAAAACCATGAATATCATATACAGACATTATAATGCGAAGAACTTCACGTTTAGTCGGTTTTCGTGATAGTTGTAAAATATCACCCGGTATACGTTTTGACGAAAGATCGAACCCGAACATATTTGGCATATATGTTGCGCCCTCCTTTCTGCCAAGGAGGGTCGCGTTCGTATACGGCTTAGAGATCTCTAGTCAGATCGTTAAGCCAATTCCTAAAAGATTGGGTTTAGTGGGTAAAAGTCACCACATAACCACGCAGCCGGCTGCGTGGTATGCTATGAGCATTTCCAACCTCCGTCCCCCGCTTTCCGGAGGGTTACCCATATTTGCTGGTTGAAGATTCTACAGCCGTCTTGTGGGAGGAACGTGATCGAGATTCCAATTCTGCCACTTCAGCTGCAAGCTTTTTGTTTAGCAGCTTCGATTGAATATTTGCCTTGATCTTGGCAGCTTCTGCCTGAGCACTTTTAACCTTGGCTTCTGCTTTAGCTTCCGCTGCTTGTATTTCCACGAGAGCCATAGCTTTAACGGTTTCGTATTCCAACTGCCGCTTGCGTGCCATACTTGACGATGTGCCTGCGGTCTTTAACGACTTTTTACTCTTACTACAAGCACTTTGCTCATTTCCAGGTTTTTCCAGCACTTCGTCCTTTAAACTACACGATGGTAACACATCTTGGTTGTTCTTGCACTCCAATATTGCAGCGGTGCCACGTGGTCGCCGCCTTTTATGCGGCGTGGCCGGCGTGTTGAACATAACTGGTACTTATTATTATTATACTGTTTGCAGACGACTTAAGGATTCGGCAGAAGGACCACTTTGTTGGCGATGTAGACCACTGGTGTCGTCTGGGAGTAAAATAAACTAAAAACTTTTGGTGAGCGCGTGTACATCCGCGGGGAGGGAGACATAGGTGTCACCCCTATGATGTTCTAGTGTAACTGCCTAATCGCGGGATCATGAACTCCGCGGTGCAACACCGATGTTGCAAAATATACCTACATCCTACTATAAATATCGCGTTAAGTGCCACCGTCACCGTATGCACACGTACTTATTTATTATAGAAAAACAACAAGCACAAAAGGTAGGTTACAATTTCTTATGTGTATATATTTTACATATACTATGTTTTATTAATTAATATTATTTATATTTCAGATATCCGAGAAGCAACGTGAGCGTCGTTAACAACTCCTTTATAACAATGTGAATTTAATTCGATACAGTCTAACCTACTATACTCCGGCCGCTGAGTTATTACCGATTTGACACATGACGAATTGACAATACTAGTGAAGTGACTGAACCAGTAACCCTAATATCATTTGGGAACAGTTTGTTTTTAAATATTCTAGTATAGTGTGTAATTAAATAAAATCAAAACAATAATAGTTAAAGACACAGGTTCTTTATTAGGTGGAGTATCCTTGATGGGCGTAGATAATTGGTCGAGGACATATCAAAATAAAACAAATTTGTAAACACTGTTACACATTTTAATGAATAGAGTAGGTACAAGATGTTTTAATAAATGACTATCTATCATTTATTAAAACAATTATTCAGACTCTGAACCAGATTCGCCAGAGTTGTCATCGCTATCAGTCACTTGTATGACAATTTCATTCTCTATAATGGTGTCCACTCTTATATCGCGTTCATAATCTTCTGTTATTAGTTTCGAGTCTTTTCGACGACCTTGACCCAATCTTCTTTCGTTATTTTGCTGCAAGCATCTTTTAATAGACTCATCATTTTACTAGTACTGAATGGCGGAGTCGTATTATTACGAGCTGCGTAACCTGTAATGTAAACATTAAATAACGTTAATTTATTACATTAAATAAACGAAATGTTACACAATTACCTACATGTAAGGGACATGAGATATTTATTTCTTAGTTATGTATCTTTTTACTTATATGCTGAATATTGGATGTTATAATAGTACAAATTATTCATATTCATAACTTATGCGATAAAAAACAATATCTTTGATTTGTGCCCATATTAGCACAATGGCATTGTACTGGCAGTGATAAGGCGGAATTCGAAGTACCCGATGTCCATGTGCTAGAGCTATCTCATCTACTTCGTAACGGACTCTTGATGTTTTATTTTCGCGTACCAACTTTACTAAGTCAGACTTTAGCATTTCGGCAGTAGTTTCAATTCTATTTTGGTGTAGCCATGCTACGAGATCAGCTTTCTTGTCGGCCTGAGTAGGCGCTTTATTCACTTGTTTCGAGTGATATGAAGCGTTGTCCATTATTATGATAGAAGGCTCTGGCAGGCTGGGTAATAATTGATTTTCGTACCAATTCGTAAAAGTGTATCCATCTCCTCGTGGTAATCGGAAGTACTTTTTGACGCGAAAGCCAGCAGTCCATTTTCAAAGAAACCACTTCCAGCAGAACCGGCGTGACAAATTATCAGTCGCGATCCTTTTCCAATTGGAACCTTTGAGGTTGATGCTTTTGTTTCGTCGGTCCAAGAGCGTGACACAGTGTGGTTCGCATTTAACCATGTTTCGTCAACAAAAAAGACGTTGTCCCAAGACTCGATTTTTCTGGCTTCTCTTAAAAACTCGCTCCTTTTAATTATTAAATCAAATCTTTCCATTAATATTTTCCTTTTATTCGTTTTTTTATATTCAAACCCAATTTCGTGCAATAGTTTTGACAACGCCGTTTTACCGCCTTTAAACAAGCCAGCTTCTTTTAAAGAGACCAAAAGCAAACGTCTAGTTGGAAACTCGTTCCTAGTATAATAACCATATATGTGGTTTCTTATTGCATCTGCATGAAAAACATCAACACCTGTCACGGGCTTTTGTCTTCGTTTTTTTTTAGAAGTGCGTAAAACATTATCTTCACTTCCAGAAGCACCAAACTTTTCTTTATTTATATTATATGGTGTTTTTGCACCAATTCCGAGAGCTTGTGAAACCCGATCTTTCACTTGAGTGACAGGAATCAAAGGGCCGCCATTTTGTGACTCACGCTCAAAGTAATCCTGTAGCTTTAGTACAAGCGCACGACATTGACTATTCAATGTTTTTCCTCGTTTCGGCATTTTCAATAAAATTACCAAACACAAACAAAATTAGTCCAATAAAGCGCAACGATAAACAGGAGAAAGCCGAGTCAAAAAACAACGGTTACACAAGAGAACGTAGTCTGTGCACACGAGAGTACGGAAGACGACTAAACAGTTAACAGATTAAAATAGCGGTGGTAAGGGTGTTGCCAGAATAGTATCGCCAATTACTTAAAAAAATACACCTATAACATTGCTTAATTGAGGGAGAAAATTATATTCATTAAATGTTGTTTTATATATTATGAATGTTAAAAATTATACATAATCATTTTAATTGTATTTATTTTTAAATCATAGAAAACAGTATTTCTGTCTTTGGATCACACATAAATCTTAAAAATCATAGAGATACTGGCAACACAGTGCAATTAGGAGACGCAAAAAAATGGTAGCATTATAGTCTAGTTGCTCGAAGGAATAAGTAAAATAAAAATATCCAAATAAAATAAATATCATATCTATTCCAATGTATTCGGACCGAATACTATCAAGCACATCACTATGAAAACTAGACGCACGATGTAACTTTGTACAAGCGCGCCAAAGAATAAAAAATAAATGTTTTCATATTATTTACAAACTATTTTAAGTTTTGAAACAGAGTTTAATGGAAAATTACTTGATTCTGACATTTTGACAAAGTTTTATATTAAAGAGGTATTCTAAATCATTCGGCAAATGTGTCGCTCGTGCAAGGTTATATCGATTAATTTAAGAATAATCTGTCAAATCGGTAATAACTCAGCGGCTGTACTATACTTACTAACACGTCCTTTTGAAATTTGGACACACAATTATTAATACATCCACAACCAGTATCTAAGAATGAGGCTCATCTAGGGATAACGGATCATCTTTATCCCTAGACGATTTATTTCAAGAAAAATAAATATATCATAATAATATACTGTGTCTTTGAAAATTGTTTATTAGTATAAAAATCGATAATAAGAAAATAATAGTCGATTGAAATAAAAACCGATTACTTTTTAACATCCTTATTTGTAATTACTCTATAATACGTATCTATTTATATTTATCTATGGACAATGTTTACTACGTAGACAGAGAAACCTATAGACAAATTGACGCCTTCTTTCGCATTCGCACACGAAAAAGATAGATTTATGTATACGTCTTGCATAGAAATGAGATGAGCGGTGTGATCGTTTGTCCCTTTCTCCGTGCCGGTTTTTTTATTTAGCAAACTCTACAGTTTGCTAAACAACTTTAACAGCGTAGCGATTTATGAAGTTTACAAGTTGGTTTAAGTGAGAAAAAAGTGTTTTGTGAGCTTAAGATTGGTGAATCTTGTTCAGTTCAGTTCTTAGAACAATTAAAATTTTTATCTAAATGTGTTTAAAAGTCGTAAAGATTATTGTATAACCTAAAAATTCGTTATCGTCCTTTCTCACTCGAGGCCACGCCGATCATTAGTCTATAGGTTTTTCTGTCTACGGTTTACTTATTACTATACTACTCTTTGGTGAACGTCTTATTGAATTTTTAGGTGGGATTGGGTCGTTTTAAAACTAAAACTGGCTAACAGTTATTACTTATTAGAATAAGATCTTGAAGTGCGTACAAAAGAATAGTAATTTCATATCTAGTCAAAAAATGAAGTAATTTTTAACCGAGAAATATAATTTAAATATGGAAGTTTGTGTGAAGTGTAGGTACTTTTAAGTGCTCGTGCAAAGCGCTTTTCTAGTTTTATTTCACAAATGAAATTTAATTGCGCCAAATCCTATGAGATAGATAGTTATTATGTTAAAAGTTGCTCTCAAGAGGTATAGAACTGTAGTTCTTTTTAGTATGATTTTCTTCTACCTGGGATGTTATTTAACTTTAAGTTTCTTACATATTGATTGTACTAAGGTAACTGTTAGTAATAATAACGCCTTGCAACACCAAGACGATACAATAATGTTAGCAGAATATATTGTATTAATAGTTAGTAGTCCTAGTAATCAAGCAAAACGTGATGCTGTAAGGGCTACTTGGTCGAATTTTGTAAATAATATATTCATTGATAACGGTCAAACAATATACAAATGGAACTATTCTTGGACCTCACAATATTCTCAACATAGCATGATTAAAATATACTTTGCTGTGGGAACACTAGGATTAGATGAAGAAAAAATAAAAAGCTTAAAGACTGAACAAAAATATAGTAAAGATTTGTTATTTTTAAACATAGAGGACAATTACCAAAATTTATCTCAAAAAAATTTAAAAGCCATAGAATGGTTTAGTAAGAATTTAAAAAGTATGAAATATTTGATCAAATGTGATGATGATTCTTTTGTTAGAATTGATTTGATAGTAAAAGATCTTGAAGCTTTTGCACCAATTATGACTGCACCAGAGATAAGCCAATTTGTCACATTAAAAGTATGTATATTTCTAAGGTTACTTATTCTTTTACATTTATATTAAATTCTTACTTATGAAATTGCTAACTTTGTATTCCAATTTCAAATTAATGTGTCATACTTAAGCCAAGGAATTGAAGCATTGCTTTTAAAAAAATGCATATTACACCTTGTAAAGGCAATGATGGGTTATGTTTAACCTAAAATGATATAAGTAGAAAAAAATCATAACTTTTCATTATATTTTCGTTTTCCAAACTTACACTCATCGATTTGAAATACTTTTCCAACAGCACCAATTTATCCCAGATATTCTTGATTGGTAGACTACTATAACTTCGCAACAGTAATTATAGCAATCAGCAATTGTAGCCTGAGACAAACATTTTTCTTACCTCATAATAGATTTTCATGTATCACTCGGTCAAAAGTCTACATATTATGAATAAACACAAAAATAAGTAGTTGATTTTCTATTATGTTTTTAATTTATTATTTTTATTATTAAATGTAAACACTAAAAACATATAACATTTTAAAACATCCAAAAACTATGCATCTGCCTCAAAAGAAAATACTTGCAGGTTGGAAAGATTACCCATGTCTATCTCTTGCAATTAACAGCCACTCTTTACACTTAACAAAGTAGCATGAAACTAAAACACAACCATCAGGGAAATACTGTTAAAACCTCATAGTTTCCGATAGATGATGGTATACATACATAAAATACATAGACCGGCGATGGAAGGTAACACCCAAGGTTTATAGCAAATCCTTCCTGCAATGGCAGAGCCCTTAGCCCAGCACTGGAAATATGTGGCCTTACGAGGAGAAGTGGGAGGAGGTTTTGATACATCCAATACAAATGCAAAAATATGCAACAGTATCATTCATAAAATGGTGTGATGCGGCTGCTTTATTATTGTTATAAAACAATAAACTTGATAATAGCTCAAATCAAAATAAGAAACACATTAGCACAAATATTCACCATCACCGTTGCATAGATTGAAACTTACTGCTAGGATTTTCTTACTTTCTGTGAAATAGGATCTGTATTTTACACAACAAATTAGATTTTGATATTCCATCATTTTACACATTAATTACACCTCATTTTCAGAACAGGGTACCCTCAGATAAAGGATTATATTGGGGTTATTTTAATGGCCATGCTAATGTTTATCTAAAGGGCAAGTGGCAAGAGAAGACTTGGTTCCTGTGTGATAAATATTTGCCATATGCCCTTGGCGGCGGTTATGTTATTTCTCGCAGTATTGTGGACTACATAGCCAATAATTCAAATTTACTAAGGTTTGTTATGTAAGGAATTAACCTATTAAATGACAGTCATGTTTTGGATTTTAGTATAGTCATGATTTGGATTTTAGTAGAGTATTTCCTAATTTTTGAATTAATGCTGAAATACACATGTGGTAGGGACACACTGCAGTGTACTTTAGCTGCAGCACATTTTGAATCTTAATCAAGGCTAATAAAAGTAGGTGTCTATGAGGTACGGAATTTACTTACCATCAGGAGTATGTTCTCATCTATTACATTCACTTGTGTGTTCAGTGTTTGTAAATAGGGAGCAGTTTGGTATTGACGCTGGCCCCAGTTTGGTCCTAGTCGTTTTTTATTACAATTGATATTTAATGATTGTTTTTTGGCTGACTTAGTACCTCTTTAGCAGTAAGGGAAACATCGAATAATAGAATAGCAATGAGAAAACCAGCATGTTTGAGGACATATCAATTGATTGCATAGTACATTTCCATTACATTTAATAGGATATCCTAATGGATATGCATATAGATAAGAAAATATCCTAGAGTAAGCAATCTTAGTGTCAAGACTTCAAATTACACAATAAGAAAACAAAAACATTAATTAATGATTGGTCTCCGCTTTTAATAATTTTAGTTTTCATTTAGTATAAAGTGACAAATTAGAGTCCACCTGATGATAAGTGGCCTCGACCTGATCATACTGCTGGCTATGATGAATAACTGCAACAAACTTTGAACAAAGAAGATTAGGCATCTGCCTTGTCACATATGAGGATCAAGATGAGGATAAAGATATTGTAACAGCAATACATTCACTTCCGCTTGGTAGCAGAAATGTATGTACTTTGGCAGACTCAGGGGTATGAGTAGAGTAGTTAAAAACTGGTGTTTGAGACAACTTACTACATTTAAGTCATATCTTCGTAATCAATGGCTTCTCTTCTAGTATTATGGAAATCACTTTAGCCTTTTCTTGTATTAAAAAAATTCTTGTCATAAATAAAACATTGATTCAAAAAATTAGGGACATATTTGACCAGTTATAAATCAGACTGTGTGGCCTTCCAGAAGGACTTAAATTGACTTAAACACTATAGAAACAAATAGCACACACAACAGCAAATAATAAAAAAAACTTTTATGTAAATCCAAATATGCATGCTTTAAGCACTCATGTTATGTCTTCTTCTTCTTTTAAATTATGGCTTCTCTTGATAGAATTCTGCCAGTGTCAAGTCAGTCATGGAAGTGACAAGTTAATAATAGTTAAAAAAAGGGTTCCTTCTCAATTTTATGAGTGGATTCACAATCTACAACAAAAGACGTCACACATTTAAAATACCATCACCAAAGTTGTTAAGTAATTTTACAGTTTAATATTATTAGTACAAATAAAAGCAAGAAATTTACTGGATGTGGGGTGTAATTGGGCAGGATATCATAAAGAGAGAAAGAAAGTTTAGGACGCTCAAAGAACAGATGATTGACATTCACAGATTGAGCTATCCCTAATCCTGAGTTTGGATGTTATAAGTCAATTTTTAAGTATTTTAAATACAATTTTTCACAAATAACCTCGTTTTCATCATTTCAAATTTTGCTATAATTTTATGCCAAATATCAATAAAAAAGTTTTGAAAATCTAAAAGTGTACTCATGAGTGCACTTTTGATCTCTCATATCTCTCATTTTGAGTGCTCATATGATCGTGAAAAAATGTAGAAAAATTCTCAATCAACAATAGTAATTATTTTTTTTTAAATTTTATTGTTATTATTATTGAGATTCAAAAAAATATTAAAAGAGCAATTAATCGATTAAAAAAAAATAAGTTCAACAATTATTTATTTTTCTGATATATTCAATATGATTGTTTTGAAACATTGGATTCTTGATTTGTAGGCGCTAGTAAAACATACCTACGCGCTTTGCCCTTAAGGCATGGAATACAATTTAATCAAGTTTTTCCAAATAAGATTGACTTGTTGCGAATATTAATTGTTATTTTCGACCCAACTTTCCTAAAACAATAAGTAAGAATATCTTTTCTAATTACAGCCTGCCTTTTACGAACGCACCATTATTGATTGTTAAGTACCACCACAACAACTAACAACACTAACAAATTTTTTAATTTCAGTTATTACCATTCAGAGGATGTCTCCATGGGTGTATGGACAGCTGCACTAGACATAAATAGGGTTCATGACATTCGATTTGACACCGAGTGGAAATCAAGAGGTTGTAATAAAACAATGTTGGTGCGGCACAAGCAATCGCCTAGTGACATGTTCGAAATGTACAAGACTTTAGTGCACACTCACGGAGAAAAGCTTTGTAATACTGAAGACTTTAAGAGAAAAACATATTTTTATAATTGGAATGTATTGCCTAGCATGTGTTGTAGTGGTACACAAAATTAATATATTCCTTTTACTTTTATATTGTCTAGTCAATTACATCATATACAAGAGATAAAATCAAACACGAAAATAAGAAAAAGTCATTTTATTCATATAATAAACACAACAATAGAGCTCTTTAAATTATTTCTTAAAATAAATTTATAATAAAATAGCTAACTGAAAGGTCGGCTGTATACGTAACGTGTTAAAGCCGGATGGAACTGGACAACAATTTTTGGATTAAAAGTTCATGCGTCACGGGCGCACGGACGGGATGGGGACGTGACACGCACTGGAGAACAGCATAATTGGCAAAGATGTTTAACAAGCCCAGCTCCTTCCGTAGTTTGGTGTATTAGAGTTGCCGTTTTGGCGACTTTACCGCAAGAAATAGCGGATATTATAAACTTTCAGCAGATACAATTCTGGATTTAGATGGAATAAAAAAAAAACCAGATAAAACTGCATTAAAACTAGAACGTTCCGTCAATTTTTTTAATACACAGTTTTTAATAATAGTGAATGATTGAAATTAATTTATCTGTTAAAGAAAGATCTACATTATTATGGGAAAGAATGAGAAAACTACAATACTACAACAACAAGAGATTTCTAATGCTGTTAGAATATTATCAGCATTGATACAGTTTTTAAAAGTCTAAACATAGGAACCGACAATGCAGTCATAATCGATTCCAGTAACATTGTGTATACAATTCTCAAAATGCAACATTATGTTCTACATATTATTTTTATACCGTGTGTCTGTCTCTCATAACAATTGGCAGTAATCAATGACCTCTGATCTGGATGGACTGGCTATACATCGCGACATAATGAGGCGATTTGATTTGCGCCATTTTGGCGCTGACAGTAGATGTGAACGTCCAAGGAACTAATAGTAGAGATACGACAGTGTGACAAAATATATCAATAGAAATTCTATACCCTACCTATACCTAAATAAATAGAATGGACGTTATGGGTAGGCTACTCTATTTATGACAAACCATATGCTCCAATAATAGATTATTTTTACCCGATTCACAAATTCTTAACCGGGGATAGATGTAGATGTTTATAAGCCACAGTATCCACTTATCATCAGGTGTGCTCGTTTGTCGCCTTGTACCTAAATAAATAGAATGGATGTTACGGGTAGGCCTCTACCCGTAACGTCTATTCTATTTCTGTTTCATATTCTTTTTGATTAGTAAGCTGGTGGCAATGGACCGGCCGTATAGCTCGAAGAACCGACAACCGTTGGGGAAAAAAGGTTCTCGAGTGGCAGCCTCGTACCGGTAGGCGAAGTGTTGGGCGACCCCCCACTAGATAAAGTGACGACCTGGTAAGACATGCAGGAAGTCGATGGATGCAGGTGGCTCTAGATGATGATTAATATAATGCCATCATCATTCATCATCATTACAGTCCTTCACAAGTCCACTGCTGAACATAGGCCTCCCCCAAGGAATGCCACAATACACGGTCCTGAGTCACTTGCATTCATCAACTTCCTGCATGTCTTACTAGGTTAATAATTTAATAATTTATTAAAAACTTTAACTTGTAGTACATATAAAAAAATCTTACATGAGATAGCTATATAAAATTAGGTGAAAAAATACTAGTGAGGTTGACACTCCATCTAGTGCGGGGAGACGTCTAGGGGGGACTCGAGAACCTTTCTTCCTCATCGCTTATCGGTACTTCGAACCATATATATGCCCGGTCCATTGCCACTTCAGCTTACTAATCCGTTGGACGATGTCGGTCA
Source organism: Parnassius smintheus behrii (assembly GCA_036936625.1). Classification (NCBI taxonomy): domain Eukaryota; kingdom Metazoa; phylum Arthropoda; class Insecta; order Lepidoptera; family Papilionidae; genus Parnassius; species Parnassius smintheus. Next base: position 32,044,424 of record JAUPFT010000001.1, on the reverse strand, counting down.
ATCTGGTTCTACTTTGGATTTTTCTACTTTCGGAGAAACCCCGAGCATAGACGTCTCCATAGCCCGCTGAGCGACTTTAAGCTTACTCATACGGCCAGCAAGTGAAGGACCACGTCTGAGGATAGTAGAGTGGCGCATCGCTAATCGCCATACCAACACTTCCATTGCGACTCCACCTCGAGTGCAGCGGTACAGGGAAAGGAATCTCTTCTAGTCGCAGCCCTTAACACACATCCAAGGGCTCGACAAGTCCACTCAGAGTGACGACCTCGGGCCAGCCATGTGAGTTCCTTACTTTTAGCACGGGTTACCAAGCCACGGCCACTAAACTCCACCATGACAAGGCGGGAACCGTTCCGTTCCGTTCAGGGAGGAGTTATTTCTCACCTAAACTTACTAAGAACATTATTAATTTTGCACTTACATATATTTATTCCCAAAGATGTTTTATAAGTACAGATACCGCGTTGCTAACACATCGCACCGTTTACAGTGACGCCAGTCTTTGATTCATGTGTGCGTGAGTACGTGACGCGCATATCTTACGTACCATGCCTGCATTAGTGTGCGTGACTTCGGTAATAATAGTGCGAATCGATTGCCCAAAAATTTGGGAGATTTTATATTTCATTTTATTGACATACCTGAGTGTAAAATGTGTCTGCGAGGCGTGTGCACCTGTGTCCGTATGTGAATGGGGATATACACACACAAGGGATATGGGTGGTTATGTGTGTTTATGTAGGTACGAAAATCGCACTAAAATAGTGAAGATAAGTAATAAAAACTAGATATAATTAATGTAACAGTTAAAAATAAATCAAAAATCACATTAGATATTTATGTATCTAACATATATTGAACTAATCTATTATTATTGAATATATATAGAGTACTACACTTTCGTACCTTAAAACCCAAAATATTGCCGCGAAGACATTACTTATTTTTAATCTTAAGTAAAATGACGTACAAAAGTAAGTTTGGTTAAGTGTAAACTTCGGCCAAGAGATAGCAAATGTTTTTTTTAAATTCATATATCGATACAGTTTCATGACTAGATCAAATCATTGCGTGAAATCAATTAAATCATGCCACTGGAAGACGATAAATAAAAGATTGTGTGTTTAAAGGCTACATTTTGTAATGTAAAACCTGTAAGTAAATAAATAAAAAAAGCATATAAAATCAATGTTGATTGTGTATGAGTGTCCTTGACATGAAAGTGAATTAAACATTATATTATAATTATATAACAATAATATAACATAATTATATAACAAATAATAATATGACAAATAACGATATAACATAATTATTATAATAATATAATTTAATAATATTATTAATTATTAATTTAATCACACAACTAAAGCCCTCATTAGTAACGAATAATAAAAAAATTTCAAAATCAGTCAAGTAATTTTCGAGATATTCTAAATAAAACATATTCATAGAAAGTAGTGCCATCTATAATAAAATACATCCTACATTAGACAACTTTAATTATTATACATAACATTCTAGTGGTAAAAGAATTTTCAAAATCGGTCAAGAACTGTACGAGTTTAGCCAAAAAAACATATTCGTTGATGGTAGTGCCCTCTATATTAAAATACATCTACGTTTCACAGTCATAATTCAGTCGCATTCTAATGGTGAAAGAATTTTTAAATAGGTCAAGTAGTTTTTGAGCACCATTCCATAAAGCGATTCAGCTTAGCCAACCGCACACATACTAAAACATAACCATCCTTTTTCGTTTGTAGTCGGATAAACAACCGGTTCACAACGGTTGCGTATCGGCTGCTTTGGATAAATATCAGTTGTCAACAGTTGCTTTACTTCTATTAATGACATTAAAATAGGGAAAAACATTTCATATGGTAGGCAACACTCGAATATTATTACTTGTATTGACATTCGGCTTTCGTATTATTTTATCAAGAAATACACCAGAAAATTGTATATTTACTTATGAAAAGTGATGTTCTTATCCTTATCTTTTTTCCAAGAGTAATTTTTACATGATTTCACAGCACAAACATTCCGAAATTAAAAACACTGGTGCGTGATGTATGTTCGCAGTGAACGTCGCTGGCGTAATGGCGGAACGATCTAACGAATACGCCAATATTGGCGCCTTTTAAATGGAAGCGTTTCAGACGCGCGTACACGGTATCTGTACCTATAAAACATCTTTGTTTATTCCCTTGATATACAAAATTGGTCGTATTTAGACAGATTTAACAAATTTACCTTTTGTAAACACAAAATCATCATCAGGCGACCTTTCGACACTTGGCTATGGCCCTTGAGTTTGGGGGAAAATGAGAAGAAAATACATAAAAAACATTCGAAATAATAACCTAGTACTTTTATGCTTACTGGTACTACCAGAAAATATTGTCGGTATTCTGCATTGTTTGAAGTGGTGCGTTTCTCATGGCTAATAAAACAGTTGTTTGTGAAATGTTTAGAAGAAAGATGATCATTTTGTTTCGGACGCTAATTCACAATATTAATGCTTTTAAGCCATAATTTTAGTCTAGGTTCAACCTGTTAATTAATAAACATTTGATAATTATCTGTTGTCGGCGACTTTGGTTGTTAACAGATATGGGTAGGACATCGATACGTATTATAGACAGGGAACTCTACAACCTATTGAATTTTATTGTTTATCAAAACTCAGTAACCAAATATGTTGGTAATTATGATATTAAAATTAGTAACAAATTTTTAAGTACCTTTATTATCAAATAGTATTAATTTGTTTAATATTAGCTGTAAATTCACCTACTTGTGGAATGTTACACCACTTTCCGTTTGATAACGAGTTTTACATATTACGCACAATCATTATTATTAAAAATAATTATTGTGTAAATAAAATTATACACAATGAAACCACATAAAATACTTTTGTTTTTTAGTTTAAAGGTAGAAAATATATAGATAAAATGTAAATAATACAACAGACTTTGGCATATTATGTCAATTTTAGTTTCCGTGTCGGAAAATGGTGGCGCGTCAAATCGGCAGACATTTTGTATGGTATAGCCAGTCCAGCGTACTTGTATAAATAGAAGTCAGTGGCAGTAATGCACGCATCATAAATCACTTCGCTACGAACATAAAGCCTCTGGTCCTGGAAACCTACAATTGGTGCGCATACTTGTCAAAATTCCAAATTGAGGATTTAGGTTACAAATTTTATGCAACGTCAACACTCCGGCGCGTGTGCAGTCGCTCCTGAGATCTCGTAGTGATTCTCGTGTCGCATTTATCAAGAAAGCAAAATGAATGAAGAAAAGTAATAGAATGCGTATAATCTTATCAAGCTTTTGCACGTCACTCTTGCACTCCCAAGGTGATCTTCACTTTCTGTACGGAGTATTGTGTTTTTCTTCCCGAGATATCAGTTGATGCCAATTCTTGAAATGAAAATTCCATCTTATTGTTCACAACACCAGCACGTTAGTTTCGTGTCACTATCACGATGCGTGTATGCATTAAACATCCGTATTGCCCGCGCTCCGTCCACGTTCTAACGCCGTTACGTATACAGTGACCTTTGACCACCATATAAAATCAACAATTACCTGTCACAATTTGTAAACTAATGGGTGCGTTTGGCAGAAAAAAGCGCTAGCAAGCGCTTACTAGCGCTAAAATAGTTTTCGGCCAGGACACGATTGCTACTTCAGTAGCGCTGACACAATCCGCCATTTTGCTTTTTTAATTTGTTTGTTTTGAAGTAGAGTTTATAAGTTGTTTTTTTGCAATATTAGTTTTAAGTAATATAATGACATGAATAGACATATATATGTTATTAAAAAATCATGATTGGTAAGTTTTTAATATGAATACTTCACAAAAATATATTTAAATTAGGTTAGGTTCCCCGGTTAAAACTAACATCGTGTCCTAGAGGAAAATACCTACTTACGATATGACAGCACTTACCGCTTACGATCGCCATTTTGCTTACAAGCGCTTGCTAGCGCTTTTTTCTGCCAAACGCACCCATTGTGTTCATAAAGTTTTGTCAAAAAATTGGAGGATTATATTTTTAATTATGACTGAATGTATTTTTCTCTCTCTCTCTCTCTCTCTCTCTCTCTCTCTCTCTCTCATATTGCTACAATGCTACAATTGTTAGGTAGGTGACTTTTTTTCTATAATGTTGAAATATTTATTAACATTTTTTATTAACAAACATTTACTAAAATTAAATATCAAGATGCTTAAATTGTATAGGACTTAATTGGTTCACACAATAATATATTGTTTGTTCATGGGTATTTATTTCTTATACATGCTGTAGAAGCAAATGCTATTCAAAAAACTGTTTTCAGAATTAAATTGAAATTCCTATTGTGTGCTATTATAATCACAGTTTAAGACCTTACAGTTGGGAAACAAATGTATTCGAGCACAGCAGCGCTGGGGGTCTTGTGGGGCAAGGGGCGGACTGATCTTGTGTTAGCGGACTTCACTGAGTCTGATAGACGTAACATGCTTTTGGCGCGAGCGTGTTGTATATATAGTACTTATTAAACCAATTTGTAGTGCTATTTTCGAAAAATATAATATCTATAATGATGAATGGCTCCTATGTGTATGATATGGCTCCTAAAATTTTATTAAACTCCCAAAAAACATCAAAGAAACCGATAATATAGACAAATTTAAGAAATTGGTTTCGAGTTTTTTAATATATAAAGCATATTACTCTATCAACGAATACTTTGAAGATAAAATGGTTTTTGGTATCTACAATAATAATTAATGGACGATTTATTTATTATATGTTTATATTTATGTAATTGATAATTAAGATAATAATTGATGTTATTTCTAAACATACTAATTATAATTGAAACTGTTATTTTATTAAAATAAACAAATATTTGTATTCCTTTGTAGGCCGAAACATAGTGTTACTTATCATACCTTTTCCACCAAGTTTGTAACTTTTTACCTATGTTTTACAAATAAATTATTTGATTTGATTTGAATTGAATTACTGTTATAGTTATATGAGATACTAAGTAAAATTGAATTCAAATGACGGCCATGCTTATGTTTCCCCTAATTTTTTTTAATAAAACTGTTTATCTGAATACGAATACACTACATAATTAAATTTAACAATCGAAAACTGAAAACATCTGTTAAAGGAAAATGTCACGAAAATAGTCAATGCCATACTTATAAATGTAATTTGTCTTGTAACAATAAAAATGGTCTTGTTCAATAAATGTTTTTAACTTATAAGTATGTACATAATATTAATAATGATAATCAGTATTATATTCTCTCGGCGATCTGTTCTCTCTGGCTACCCCGTTAGGGATTGTGCGTGACGATAAGTAAGTAAGTAAGTAAGTAAGTATTATATTATCCAAAATTTTTCGTCACAACCCCTAGCATACACGCTGGCAGCGTAAATATCTACGCGGGCGGCAGCATCGCCTGACATCAAAGGCGTTTCACAACTGCTACGGCCTTTAAGCTGTGATTATAATTTTGTCACATTTTTGAACCTTAAATTAATATTTCAGATAAGTTAATTCAATAGTATATAATCCTAATATCACATTAATAGATGATTCTAGCAAGACATACCTTCTTAATGAGAAGTCTTGACTTTGAAATCTATGTATGTTTGATTGTTGTAAAATGTTGTACGTGATAATTCCTCTTTAAAGTAGTCGATTGTTCTCTGAAGACCATCCTGTAGAGAAACCTAAAAATTATAAAGATATTGAAGAATATATTATTGCTTAGTACTTTTAAACCTGTCCTTCCCCTGGCCCTTCTTCTTCCCTTCCATACAACATGAATGATTATGAACTCGCACATGAGAGCGAGTACGCTGTGTGTGTGTGTGTGTGTGTGTGTGTGTGTGTGTGTGTGTGTGCGTGCGTGGGGCGGGTGCGTGCGTGGTGTGTGTGTGTGTGTGTGTGTGTGTGTGTGTGTGTGTGTGTGTGTGTGTGTGTGTGCGCGTGTGTGCGTGCGTGCGTGGGGCGGGTGCGTGCGTGGTGTGTGTGTGTGTGTGTGTGTGTGTGTGTGTGTGCGCGCGTGGTGTGTGTGTGTGTGTGTGTGTGTGTGTGTGTGTGCGTGTGTGCGCGCGTGGTGTGTGTGTGTGTGTGTATGTGCGTGGTGTGTGTGTGTGTGTGTGCGCGTGGTGTGTGTGTGTGCGTGCGTGCGTGGTGTATGTGTGTGCGTGGTGTGTTTGTGTGTGTGTATGTGCGTGGTGTGTGTGTGTGTGTGTGTGTGCGCGTGGTGTGTGTGTGTGTGTGTGCGCGTGGTGTGTTTGTGTGTGTGTATGTGCGTGGTGTGTGTGTGTGTGTGTGTGTGTGTGTGTGTGTGTGTGTGTGTGTGTGTGTGTGTGTGTGTGCACGTGCGACATTAACGTAACATTAAGATTGTTGTGAGATTATAAATTATTTTTAATAAAAGTTAATCACATAAATTATAAAGTTTCGTGGTAGTTAATCAATAAGGCCAGAAGTGATTAATACTATTAAAGGCTCTTGCTTTTATTTTATTGGTATCTTTATAATAAGAAGTTTGAATGAATGGTTCCATTAATTTCCATGATTACCTAATACTGTAATACTTCTGACCTATTTAGTATGTGGTTCGCTAGGATTTGAACTTTTTACTGGAAACGAGGCATTCCATCTTAGTCCTCACGGGTGACAACGCATCTGCATTTTGATTCGTAATCGAGGATAGATGTAGATGTTTATGGGCCATAGCAACCACTTACCAACAGGTGGAATGTGTGCTCGTTTGTCACCCTATCCTATAAAAAAAAACTTCGGAACCAATAGACTTTTGAAAATATTTTGATTACCTGTACTTGTTGGAAGTTATGGGAAAATATTAAGTTAAAATCATTCAATCATATTAAGTTAAGTCAATTAAAAAGGGCACAGGTTGTTCCCTTATTACATCACACCTTCATAAGAAACCAAGTAGGTATATAACTAATATATCGTTTGAGCACTAATTGTCTATTATAATGTTATCACATACAATGCTATTCAATGAAGAATAGTAATGTTAATGTCCTCAAGCTATCAACTGTCACTTAAAAATATTGCTTGCAAAGAAAATTACGTATTAATAATGTTTTCTCCCAATTTATTTAACTGAATCTAATAATTTAACAAAATTCATACTTGGTTTTAAAAATAATTTAAAACTGCTGTTTTAATTATTAATATTTAATATTAAAACATTTTAAATAATAATATGTAATACGATAATTATTATTATATACGGTAATTATACCCAGATAAATCAAAGCAGGGAAAGCAGCAGTGATGACGATGATGACTATTTAGATAGTGATTAGCGAAATTGCAGTGCTAGATTCAGGTTACAATTTTTCATTCATGGTTCTATTATTTATTTATTTTTTATAGAAGAAGGGGCAAACGAGCATGCGGCTCACCTGATGTTAAGTGACTACCGCCGCCCATGATCAACCGCAACACCAGGAGAATTTCGGGTGTGTTGCCGGCCCTTTAGAAAGGAGTAAGCTCTTTTCTTGAAGGTCCCCAGGTCGTATCGGTCCGGAAAAATCGCCGGTGGTAAACTATTCCACAGAGAGGTTGTACGTGGAAGAAAACTCCTTGTGAAATGTACAGTGGTGGACCGCCAAGCATCCAGATGTTGTGGATGGTATCGGGACGTTTGCCGTGTAGTGCGTTCACGAAATTTGGCGGCTGGGATTAATCCGAACAATTCCTCAGAGCACTCCCCGTGATAGATGCGATAAAATACACAAAGAGATGCAACATCTCTTCGCAGCGCCAGTGAATCGAGCCCATCGGAAAGCACTCGGTCGTCGACGATTCGAGCCGCTCTGCGCTGGATGCGGTCAAGTGGAAGGAGCTGGTACTGGGGAGCCCCAGCCCAGAGATGGGAACAGTATTCCATGTGCGGCCGAACCTGCGCCTTGTAAAGTTGCAGGCGGTGTGCCGGCATGAAATACTGTCCCGCTCTGCTGAGCACGCCAGGCTTTTTAGAGGCCAATTTGGCCTTCCCTTCCAAGTGACCACGAAACTGCACGTCACTCGATATGTCGACGCCGAGGATTCCGATACTGGCTGAGGCAACAAGGGGAGTGCTTTGAAACTGAGGGGATACGACAAAGTGGTTCTTTTCAGCGGTTAACGCGCAAACTTGTGTCTTCTGGGGGTTAAACTGGACTAGATTTAGTCGTCCCCAATCCGAGACTCTGTTCAGCAAAGACTCGACTTCAGACACAAGTTTGTCCCGGCACTCGGAGATGTTTTCCCGGGAAATATTGGCTCGGCCGGTGTAAAGAGCATCACCAGTGCTCATAGTCATCCGCATAGCAATGAATGTTACGGGTATGCAGAAGAAACAGCGTTGGCGATAGCACGCAGCCCTGTGGAACACCAGCATTAATTGGCTTGCAATCGGAGCTTGCACCGTCTACAACGACCTTGATGCTCCGATCTGCAAGAAAGCTGGTGATCCAATCGCACAATTTCTCGGGAAGCCCATAGGAAGGGAGCTTCGAAAGAAGCGCTTTGTGCCAAACCCGATCGAAAGCCTTCGCAATATCCAAACTTACGGCCAATGCCTCCCCCTTGAACTCTACTGCCTCCGCCCATCTGTGAGTTAGGTAGACCAGAAGATCACCAGCTGACCGACCACGGCGTAAACCGTATTGGCGGTCACTAATCAGCTGGTGATCTTCAAGGTACCTCATGAGCTGGCAGTTTACAATGGACTCCATTGTTTTGGAGAACAAGGAGGTGATGGCGATTGGCCGGTAGTTGGATGGGTCAGAGCGGTCGCCTTTTTTAGGGATCGGGTGGACGTAAGCCGTCTTCCATGATTTTGGGACTACGCCTAGGGAGTAGGAGTACCGGAAAAGACGCGTTAAAACCTCAACCTCGTCTTCAGCACAATTGGGGGGATTCCGTCAGGCCCACTCGACTTGTGGATGTCTAGGGAGAGGAGTGCTTTGCGAACCGAGCGCTGTGTGAAGTGCAATTCCGGCATGGAGCACTTACATCGCGGGATGGTCGGCGGCGTACTCCCCCGTCATCGAGAGTCGAGTTAGACGCAAAGAAAGAGCCTAGAAGATCGGCTTTCTCCTTTGCGGTATGGGCCAGTGAGTCGTCCTCCCTGTGCAGAGATGGAAGAGATGGCTGACAGAAATTCCCCTGGACAGCCTTGGCGAGAGACCAGAATGCACGGGTTCCAGAAGGAAGGCGAACTAGTTTCTCGCCAATTCTGCCTATGTGCTCTGACTTTGCCTTGGCAATGACTCTTTTGAAGGACCTAGAGGCGGAATTATACTTCTTTTTTAGAGCGATGGTGTTTACATCCCGGGACGCTGATGCATCAGCCCAGGCTTGGTAGCACTCCTGCTTATAGCATGATACTATTCTACAGGAGCGACCAAACCATGGCTGAGACTTGCCTCCAATGGGCACCACAGAGGAAGGAATAAAAAGTTCCATACCACAGTACCACATCAGCAACAGAATCCGCAACAACGTTGTGCAACCGCGATTTCAGCGTGAGTGGCACAACACTCCGGACCAGACAATGGTCCGAGGAGCCTAAAGGGGCGTCGACGGAAATCTGATATCCGTCCGGGTGAGAGGTCAGCAGAAGGTCCAACAGGGAAGGTGCATGATCCTCCACATCTGGAATCCGCGTAGGCGAAGTAACCAGTTGTGTCAGACCGTATGCCAAGGCAAAATCATGAACAGATCACCCCGCATGATCGGTTAAACGTGAACCAAGCCATTCGGCGTGATGGGCGTTAAAGTCGCCGAGGATCACGATCTCTGCGGAGGGGATCTGCTGTAGCAACGAATCTGCAGCCATTTGGACGTGGTCGAAGAGTCGGTCTGTTGCGGCATTACCGCTATGGGACCTATAGAGGCACCCGTAAACGCGCGGATGGTCGTCGCTGTCTACGCGTAGCCAAAGGATGGACAGGTCCGAACCTTCAAGTCTGCCGAGGCGTTGAGAACAGATGTCCTCTCTGACGTAAACGCAAACTCCAGCCCGAGGCACAAAGGAGTGTTCCAGTTTGTACCCCGGGTAGGAGAGATACGAAACATCAGCCGGAAAGGACACCTGTGTCTCGGTCAGAAAGAGCAGAGCCGGCTTCGCTCTCTAGAGATGGTAGTGGACGGCGTTTAGGTTAGAGTGAAGTCCCCTGATATTGCAGAAATTCACGGACAGCGTGGCAGGGGTCGCCTTGGTCTTGTTGCTCCGTTTGCCCCGAGCAGTTGTAGTCTTGAGCGGAATTTCGCCCCCCCCCCCCAGAATACGCGGGGCAGCCTGAGCATCCACGCTCAGAAGTGGAGAAACATGGTCGTGGATGCTCAGCGAGGGATTCTCCAGGGGTGCTGGTACCCTCCTGGGGTAGTCTATCATTATTTAATTCCGCTACCATGTTGATGGGGGGGGGGGGGATTTGGGCCTGTTCTATTGTGACCGTGTGCCATATTGTGACCGTTAAGTCACAATATGGCGCAAGGTCAATGCTATTCTTATTTGTATAGCATTATATATTTTCGCAAATTTTAGGTTACCTTAGGCGACCAATGTAATTGATTCTTAGCCAATGTAATATCAGGACGGCGACGTTGCGGATCGTCCTCTACTGCAGCGCCGGTCGCAACTGTGCTGCGACATCCAGGGACTAGATTTTTTATTATAACTGCAAATTCTGCAAATAAGTACGTCAATTTGTGTAAAAGCAGTAATTATAGGTTGTCTACATTATTATGATGTAAATAATACTTCTTTATTGTTAGGATAACTTATGTGTAAATTTACTAGGGCAATGATAGTTGATGTACAAAATTCTGGAGCTCAATATACAACAATTCATCCAATAAATGTAATAATGGTATATGCAAGTTGTAAGATCAGTTCAGGCAACCGACTTTAGTAGTGACTACATTACGCTTAACAATGCGCTGAATAGTACGACACTAAGATTTATCATTAAACTGATAATGCTATGCACAGTGAACTGGAAGAATAGTAATGTAAACAATTACTTACAAAAGCAAAGAAGCATAATGCAGTGAGCTATTAAGACTCGATACGCGATATATGGTATGGTAGTATTATTAATGCAATATAAGCTTGTAAAACTTAATAATACACACTTAACACTTAAAACCATCAGGCTGTTTTAACATATAAGCACATAATCCTACCTCAAAAAAGCATGTTTTACTTGAACTTAACTAAAAATTAAAAAAGTTTAACTTGAACTCAAATCAAGTAAAACATGTTACTTACTTCTCCTTTGTAATTATTTAATAAGAAAAATAAACAGAACAGTACCTTCTATAGTGTGTTCTACAGGATTTCCAATATTAACAGGCAAGGAATAACTAGACGCCATCAATGCTAAAAGTCCATCAACTAGATCTGATACATAACAAAAAGAGCGGGTTTGTTTTCCATTACCATAAACCTGAAAAAGGGCAATTACTTCCATTCACTAATAAGAAACTAATTATTACTTTAATTATAATAGTTAGTAAGAATGATTCTAAATTTGAAACTAGTTTGTCAAAAAAATTACATTATATTTATTGATTAAGTCTATGTTATTAACAATATGACAATTGTAATTATATAATACTCTACTTGGATTGTATTTATATTAACAATGAGATAAAATATATGCAAAAAAGTATAGAAGTAGTAAGGAATTCATGAACTCACTGTAATGGTTAGGTTTTGCAATGCCTGCATAATAAAATTTGACACGACACGTCCATCAGATACATGCATCCTTGGTCCATAGGTATTAAAGATTCTTGCTACTCTTACAGATACCTTCTCTTGTTTGGCATAAGAATAAGCTAATGTTTCGGACACTCTTTTTCCTTCGTCATAACATGCTCGGGGACCTGAAAAAATCTTTATATACATAATTGTTGGTACATCTGTTAGTGATCAATGATCATGTAACCTCTGAGCAACTTGACAAATTGAGATAATATTCACACAGTATATTTGCTTTGTCGACACAATGGTTTATAGCTATGCTTGGATATAAAAGGTGACACTGTAGTTAAATTATAAACAAATTTTCATATATTTATAGACCAAAATCACTCATTTGAAATTTAGTGCCAAATAGAAAATTCCAAAATATGGACCCAGTCATCTAGAGAAAATATGAATTTGATGTAAATTTCATGGCGTTACCTACCAGAAAGGGCAAAGCAATGTCTGCAGGGCCAGCTAGTACTTCAATATGTAAGGATAACATTTATGAAATACTAGCTTTTCCCCGCAACTTCGTCCGTGTGAAATTTATGGTTGGATTTCATGGGCTTTAGTTTTTTTGCGTGGTACCCAATTTTCTTTCTAAAATAAAAAGGCATCAGGAGATTACCCGGAACAAACAAACAGACATACAATTTTTTTTTTGTAATAAGTAGCATAATATATGCCATAATATGGCATATAGCATAATATATGCCATAATATGGCATATATTATGCTACTTATTGAATTAATGAACACACCATATATACTTTCATATGCATTTGGTAAATAGTTGTAATTTTGACATTACAAACGGACACTTCAATATTATTTAGTTGCCTAGTTAAAGTATTAGATGATGGATTTAAAAATAGTGAAATGTAAGTTTTTTTTAAAAATCTAAATGGTAACTTGAACTGACCAACTGATGACAAAATATATCTATCCTATATGCTGAAACCAAATCATCAACAATGTGAGGGTATTGGCTCTGTGCTCATAAATCCTGCCTGGCATAGGTACATACTACAAACGTAATACAAAATAAAACATTCGCAAAGTTGGTGGAAAGAAAGAATAAATATGAGTCGATTTTGGTCCTGGAAATTACCCATGTTAACAATGATTATGGCTTAATTTTCTTATGCTGAACACAAATATCCAGCTGTGGACTTCAAAAAATTTGTAGCTATGGTGAATATGATGATTGATGAATTATATAATACTAACCTATAGGATTGACATGACCCCAATAAGATTCAGGTTGAGGGTGTACCATGGGATCTCCATATACCTCAGAGGTACTTGCTATTAAAATCTTAGCGCCAACTCTTCTGGCTAAACCTGGATTAAAATAGATGTTGGTATTAATACATTCTTGACTATTACTGACATATGGTGGGTTTTATCCACAGAAATCGTAATAATAAGACGATAGAAGTGGCATAGACGCATGACTTTGTCGCCGCTATGAGGAGTTGACGAACATCATTCACCATTTTGTGATTTAGTTGCACGGGAACGTCGTACGTGAATTTATGTTATAATGGTGAATTGCAGCATAATCAGTAGTAAAAATTCATCAAGGATGTGTAATTCAACTAATAATGGCATAACATTTCATCGGTAATGTATTGTTCACTGTTTATTAACAACTTATCTTGGCTCGTCAATGCACCACCACACGTGTTACCGGGCCGACTGTCGGACCGAGACTGCCACTTTCGTTACCCCCACATTGTGACGTATGCGCTCGAGACAAGTTGGTATATATACATACACTACATCCCTTCTTGTCTGCATATTCCTTTCCCGCTTGTTTTTTTTCCTAATCCCTATCCCTGACCTCAGAGTCTTCAAGTTTACGAGTAATATCTGCAACCATTGGAATTATATCACGGAACTGCCTTTCAAAGAACAGTTCCGCTGGAGTTTTTCCGGTCACATTATGAGGTGTACTATTGTACATAATCATATAATCCAACAAACCCTCCTGCCAGTTCTTTTTCTCGACTTGGCATATTTTAAGGCACTTTAAAACGTCTCGATTCTGACACTCAACTTCCCCATTTTGTTGAGGCCAGTAGGGTATTGTATTATACAAGATAATATTTCTTTCAGTGCAGATTAATTTGAAATCTTCACTGCAGAACTGCCTTCCATTATGAGCAGTTATTGTCATCGGGTTACCCAATCGCCTGAAAATTTCTTTGAGATTTTGTATGATCTCTGCACTGGTGATCTTGCGAGATATCTTCACTTCTTTATACCGACTGAAGTAGTCCACAACAACTAATACATAATCACTTCTTCGAATAGAACCCATCAGGTCGATAGCTATGTCCACCCACGGCTCATATGGTAACTCAAATTCACTCGTAATGGTTTTATTGGATTTGGTGCCGATACAAGGGTGCAGCCTGTACAAGACTTCACCAAGTTCTCGGCATCCTTATCGTACCTTGGCCACCATACTTTGGTTCTTAGCCTAGCCTTCATTAACACTATCCCTGGATGTCCTTCATGGGCTGCTGTTAGGACTAGGCTGTGTAGTTTCTTAGAGATTAATATATATATACAGGATGGTCCAAACAGTGAGGTTATAAATTTTTTTTTGATTCCTCGCACCTAGGGGTATCCGAAAATACCCTATGTATGTTACGCGATTTTTTGTAGTTTTCGAGTTATGATTTTTTTTATACTTTTTTTGAAAATGTTCACCCTAAACAGCCTAACATTAAAAAATGTAGTTGTGGGATTTTCCCAAGTATTTTTTTGTTTGTAGCATGATCCTTATGAGTTGCTCTATTATGCATAAAATAATTAGCTTCCTAACATTCACCGAAGATACAATAATTTTAATCGAAACTTAAAAATGTTCTGTCAGGAGAGTGGGGCTTGAATTTTCAACATTAAATGAAAAATAGTAATAAATGATTTCATACTTTCTAATTAATTTTAAAAACTTGGCTGTACCTTAATCTTTCATAATAACATTAAAAAAATGACACTTAATAGGCCAGTTTTTCTGTTACAGACTTTTGAAGTTACTCATGCGGGAAACTATCTGAATAGTTAATTTGATTTAAAAAATCTTTTTATCATTTCTAAGGCTAAACTAAGATAGTAAATGCTTCAGGTTAGCAAAAATAACATCCAGTGTCTTTACTGACGTACAAAATTTATTGAAAACAAGGTATCATTTTACTACGTTCTGGACAAAGGATTTCAAGACTCATAATAAAACTAGTAAATAATTTAAGATAAATTTATTTAAAGTACATTTTCGAAATGGAGGCCATTAAATTCGATACACAGTCTACATCGTCTTAAAAAATTTGCTTTTAGTCTTCGGAAAGCATAGTAGTCATAGGAATCATGCTACAAACAAAAAAACTTGAAAAAATCTCACAATTACATTTTTTTAAATGTTAGGCTGTTTAGGGTGAACATTTTCAAAAAAAGGATAAAAAAAATCATAACTCGAAAACTACAAAAAATCGCATAACATACATAGGGTATTTTCGGATACCCCTAGGTGTGAGGAATCAAAAAAAATTTATAACCTCACTGTTTGGACCACCCCGTATATATATATATATATATATATATATATATATATATATATATATATATATACATATATATATATATATATATAATTAAATATAATAATATATAAATTAAATATATAATCCCTCTCAATAAAATTCCCTCATAAAACATATCTCGTTTTGAAAAAATTTGTAAGTTTTTACTACTTAATCCTTAATACATAATTTATTATTGTACATGCCTTCTCTCACCTTCAGTATTTCCTGATCTTATTTTGAACACTATGATATCCTTCAACGTAATAGCTACAGGTCTTGTACAATCTACAATTTGGTGTATGTGAAGTTCCAGTCTATCCATTGAGTAATTTTCAAATTAACTCAGTCTTGATACAGGTTTGTAAATGACCATAAACTTGTAAGCTTGAAGACATAATATCCACCTCTCAATTCTAGCACATGGATTGGACTCGGGTCCAAATATGATCTCAAGTGGTTTATGATCCAACCCAAACTCCTTGCCGTACAGAAATATATTAAAATGTTTTACTGCCCAAACAAGAGCCAAAGCCTCTTTTTCTATTTTGGCAGTATCGCCTTTCCCAATTGGTTAACGTTTTATGACCATAAGCAATGATTTGAGGTCTTTCCCCTGCTTATTTCTTAACAATTCTTTTAGGGTTCCGTTACAGTTGCTAAATTTGGTATCCATTTCCCATGTTTATTAGTACCAAAAAGCTTTGAAGCTCACCTACCTCCATAGGAGGTCGAAATTTTTGGATAGTTGATACGTATTTTGCTAATGGTTTAATGCCTTCGTCTGATAGTTCATGTCCTAGAAACTGCACTTTTCTTAATTTAAATTAGCGCCTTCTCTTTCATGTTTCATTTTATATTTCTTACGGTTTTTGTGATTATTGTTATTTTTACTTACTTGGTGTTTCCTTTTCAATTGCTGTCTTGTTTTACAATATTGTCTAAAGTGTCCTTTTAATTCACATTTCAAACAGTCTTTATCTTTCGCTGGGCACTTACTATCATGGGAAGCATGTCTTGAACTCCCACACCTCCCGCATTCAATTGTTTGTTTTTTGTTGTTGTCTCCCTCTTTTTGACTTGTATCCACTTTATTAATCTCTTGATTTACGCCGTTACTTCCAAATTTTTCCATCTGTCGATTAAGTGCTTCGAGAGCATTTGCTTCTACCACTATATTACTTAAAGTTATTGAATCTCCTGTTTGTAATATTTTCTTTCTAAGTTCCCTAGAGGAACATTTCTCTGTTATTTGGTCAATAGTTTGATCATCCTTATCTTTAAATTCACATTTATTTGCTTGTTGTCTTAATCATATTAAGAATTTGTCGAATTTTTCATTTGTTCTTGTTTAATCAAGCGAAATAGATGGTGTTCATATATCTTACTTTGTTTTGGTGCAAAAAATGCATCCAGTTTTTCTATAGCTATATGAAAAACATCAACCCCTTCAGTAGGTATTATGAGGGTGTCAGGGATATTATAATAGATTTCTTGCAATTTAAGCCCGCCAAAGTGTAACAAACATGCTCTCTTTTTCTCACTATTTTCTATACCTGATGCCTCAAGGTAAATAAAGAGTGCACATTTCTAACGCTCCCATCTAGTACCTACAGATGTAGGTTTCCCCTCACAATCAAATTTCTCCAGTACGAGTTGCTACATGTTGAAATTTCAATGTACTAAATTCTTTACTAGTAAGACTACCTGAAACCAAATGATTCTAAATTCGAGTACTTTGCTTGTACTTGTTCAGTATTCCGTTAGAATACACCAGTACAATGTCAATTAAATATTGTGAACAGTGTTAATTTAATGACCAGCGATGCTGCTAAAATATCATGATCATTGTCAATTTAATGACCAGCTATGCTGCTTAAATATTGTGCTCAGTGTCAATTTAATGACCAAGACAGAGACTCGAGACAAGTTGGTATATATACATACACTACAGGTAAGATGATTATTAATTAATTATCACTGTTTTAACTAATTTACATCCTTACATCCAGATGAATACTTTACTATGACATTTACCTTTGTAAACTTTCATTTATTACTTTTCCTACTGTACAATTACCGTTGCTGTTTTTGTTCTACCGTAATATGCGACACACGCGACGTGACAAACTCGCCAAGCAATGCAATGTGAAACAGATATCATTGTGCATTGTGAATGTTCGTAATACGGCTGCAGGTGTCGGTCGCTTAATGCTTATATGTTAAAATTTGGCAACATCAGTTTTGGAAGTAATTGAGCACTAATTCATTTCTATTGTCTTATTATTACTATTTCTGTGGTTTTATCAATGTCAATGGAAGTTTGTGCTTTGAATTGAACCCATTCTATTCATTCTAAGGCAAACATAATGGTTTCTTATATTTAGGCAAATACTACACTGAATCAAATAAATTTTACAGATTTGTGTTAAATTTTTTTTAGATGTGTATGAATTGGTACTAACTTGTCACACTTTTCTTATAAAAAGAAATGGACAGATTGGCTGGATACTGGATAGCAACCAGATATCTATTATATCATATTATATTACTATAGATAAACTGCAATAATGATATAACAATAACATACCTAACATGTTAATGGTGCCCAATGTGTTTGTTTTAATTGTTTTAACTGGGTTTTGCATATAATGCGGTGGGCTTGCTGGACTAGCTAAGTGGTAAATTTCATCTGCCTGAAAAAGACAATATGAGGTTAAACAAATCTTTAGAAGAATAAAAAAAAAGTGGCAATCTAATAATAGAATAGTAGTGAAATTTTAAAAGTATTCATAAAAGTTAGTCTATAAATGTCTGACTGCTAGGGATACGCCTCCTCTCATTTTTAAGAGGGTTTTAGGGCAAGGAAATGTCCATCGCACTGCCCCAATGTCTGTTGGCGAACTTCACATGTCTTCAAATTATTATTTTTTTTATTTCTCAGGCATGCAGGTTTCTTTATGATTTTTTACTTCACCATATAGCATTTTGTAAATCAGCACTTGAATTTACCTTTGCTTTAACCATTGCATTAGTACCAGCAAGGATCGAATTCGGGTAGTTAGCAAACAGCGTGTGCTTAGCCCTGAGCTACCACGGCTCTATGCAAAATATACATGTAAATAAACTCTTAAAACAAAATTTCTTCACATCAAATGTTACTGTATTAAGTAAATAATGTTCTCCAGACTGAATTTACATCACGACGGCCAGTCTCAAGTGAAACTAGCTATCAGATGTGCACAAGCACTGATGCACATCTATTTGCTCAGTCTCATAGTTTGATGTGATGGCAATCCGACTCAATCAGAGAGAGATCAGTATAATTAGATTGCATTTGATTTTATATTCTAATTACCTCAACAAATAGTGGATTCACAATATCATGATGTATCAATTCAAAGTTCCGGTGACCAAACCAGTGTTCTATATTGCGTTTTCGTCCAGTGAAAAAATTGTCCACAACAATTACTTCATGTCCTTGTATCATTAGCACATCAACAAGATGTGAGCCAACAAAACCAGCACCTCCTGTAACCTAAATTAATTTTGTATTAAAATCAAATCAAAAGGAATTATTTTCAAAATGTTTTCTGATTTAGTTTAATGGTTATTATATTGATGACAATATATTGTCACTGATACACATAACTGATACACATATAATTCTATGTATATTAGAAATACTGTACTATATTGTTTCTATAATTACCATAGTAATTTTTGTGAGTATTGTGGTTTGCTCAAATATTAATTCTATGTAATTGATAAATCATAAACTTCAATTAAGATTAATATATAAATAATGGATAGAATATGAGTTAAATAAATGAATACAAATACAGTCATAAGTGGAGTAAAGACTCAACTTACCAATATTCGTTTTCTTTCTTTATACCCCAAATATTGGACTTCTGGATACTTTTGTGGGATTCTGCCTTCTAAAAATGCAATCTTTTTCTCCAACTGTTCAACTTTGGCTTTGACTTCTCGTAGTTCTCGCTTAGTACTATCCTCAATAGTATTACTTAATTCCATTTTTAATTCCTTCTCTCCAAGAACATATATTTCCTTCTTTGGTATGTCATCCAGTTCTCTATAGCCTATGTCCTGGAAATCATCATCCAGTCTTTTGTGGTGCCTTATTAGCTCACTACTATTACTATTTTGATTTTTTGTAAGAATAAGGAAAATTAAGAACACTGCAACAAAGTATTGTTGCTTATTATTATTTTAATTAAAATTTTCAATCAATAAGCGAGTAGTCTTCTAAGCACGAAAATTGGCATAAATTTCATAAAACATAACCTATCAGCGACAGGCAAATGAAAGAAACAAAATTAATTGTACTTATTTAAGTACTTACGCAAAGATAAAACACATACGATGGTAATAGTCTTCCTAAATTTTAAATATTGCCGTATCATGTCTGAAAAGGTTACAGTTTACATTGCTTTATATTAATTAATAAATTCAAATAGAACATTATTAAAATAAAAATATTATACATTCAAAATTTCTTGAATATTGTATTAAACATTTACAACTTGAAATTGAATGAAGTTCCGACAGAGTGACCAGGTTTTATTTCAAAATCTACTAAGCAGAAGAACAAAAGCTACAAAAGGCTACTAAATTCAACAAGCTTCTGTGCTATGAGTTTTTGTGGTACAAAATCTGGAACCCGTTGGAATATTAAAGTAATTTGATTTTGATATTCGCAGAGTTAAATATTTTTGAAAGCAAGAAATATAGGACAATACAAGTTACTGGAAATGCGCTAATGACATTGTTTTAGTATTGTTAATAAAAGATTATTGTGGTAAATTTCTCAAAAGTAATGTTAAGCCGCGTATCGACTATGCACTCACTCCAAGAGGTCGAACATTGGCGCGTGTTCCAGCTGCATGAAATAGATATCGACTTGGAACGACCGCCAAGTTTTCCGTTATAAAGCTTTAACGTGGAAAGGGCCGTTCCATCTGGTGTCTGTTTTTGTACCGCGAATCAAAGTAGTTCTATTGGCGTTTTCATTATTAGTGTATTCGTTACGTTCCAAGCTTTGGACAACCAAAGTTGCCGTAAATTGATAAAGTTATATGATTCAAAAGAACTGCTGTGGAATACCAAGTCGTTTTTATCATAATAAAGCGCTCAAAGAAGATGCATGGAGAGAACTATGAAAGCGACAGCTGCTCGTAAACGATCGACTTTTTTATAGAGTAAGGGTGAAAAACGAGCACACAGTCTACCTGATGGTAAGATGATGCTGTGTCCCATAGATATCTATATCTATCTTCGATTAAGAATCAAAATTCAGATGCGTTGGAAGCCCTGAAGATTAAGATAAAATGCCTCGTTTTCAGTAAAAAAAGGTCTCCGGTTCTCTACAGTCATCATACGAAACACAGCAGCATTGAGCTGCTATTTTACACAGGCATTCTGTCAGCGAGTGGCCTTCGTGACCACGATTTACAGTCATAATATAATAACTTTACAACCCTAATAAAGCTACCACTATTTTAAAATCGCACCCACTATGTTGAATGGTCAAACACTAGAACAGCTGCCCCGCGGGTCTGGCGCGCTTATAGTTGATATACTTCGAATTATGGACTGTAGAAGTACGGAGTACATACCGTGTATTAAAAAGTGTCCATAGAAAACCGTTAAGTAAGGGTGGCACCACTATAACTACGAGGCATACTTTAAAGAACGCACCGAAAAATATTAGTGAGATAGACGACTTTTTCGAGGTTATATTTACTAAATAAAATTATTTTAGAGTTTAGAGCTACTGAGCAGTTTAGCAGCACACTTAAACCGTCGACAACTGCTAAGTTCATTTCATCCCAGTAGCTACTCCAGCGCTGTTGTGGAGAGTTTTGAACTGTTATTTACTGTTTACAGATGGGCACTTTTTCAACTATTCTACTATGGGAGTTGGTACTCCTTGCTTCTACACTCCATACTTCGAATATTTGGAACACATTCCGCGGAACGCACTGATCGGTGCGGTCGTATAAGTAGAATCCGCTAGTCAGTCTGTGGTGTACGGCCTGCCACACACTGCATACGGAATTACGTGTCGGAATTCCAAAACGGAACGAACAGGTTACCCACACAAATACGGAGTCCCGTTTTGCCCGCAAAATTTTGAACGGAAAGCTACCGTAGGTGTGTGAAGGGTCCTTGATTTTATATGGACTTACTGCGCTCGAAATCCCGAACTGGAATTCCGAAACGGAATCCCGAATCGGAATTCCGTACGTATGGGCATGCCAAAGCCACGCGCGTCACGAAATGTGCCGGGAGCGCATAATCGATACGCGGCTTTATAGTAACATTCAATTACTGACTTATTGGATCTTTTCTAATTTATCAGGCAAAATTTAATGTAGTTACAAAGTTTTTGAGGTACTTATATTATTATTAATAGATTAGACAAAGACATAAAACTTTATTTTTAGAATCATTATCCAAAAAATGAATTAAATTAATAAAAGACAAGTCTCTTCAACCGCATTATTATTATTATTAGTTGTCCTAATAGTTTTTAGTTTTTACTATCGCACTAACAGGCATGTTAATGGATTAAAAGGATGGTAATAGCGTGGGCTCGTTCCACGTTTACAAAAACTCACAATATCTGATTACAAAGCTTCGCTTGTTCCAATGGACTGATGGTATACTTGTGGCAATTCAATGTTCTCCAAATGTATGGACTACACTTACGCTTTTTTCGTTTTCTTTGTCTAATATTCATCGACAGTGGGCTTTTTATTTAATTCTAATCTAAAAATAAGTATTTTTGGTAATAGTGAAACCTCCATAAAAGCATCGAATAATATTACCATATTTATCATGTCGCCAATTATCCAGATTTCTGCCAATAATCTAGTGCCACGCATGGCAGCGGATGGACTAGAAACCGCAGTTTTTTTTTATAATTTTGAGTTGTTATAAGGAAGATGCTGCTTAACCCCTTCTGTTTCATTTTTCTCTATCGCTTTTTACGACACTCACCAGATAATCACATCAGATTGCACAAATCAATTGACATCCTTCTCATTGTGACACCTATTCGACTTTATTTTTTTTTTTTTTTGCGCCCGAAGCAATTAAAGGGCTACCCTGTACGTAGGGAGGCGGAAAATGCACTACGCATACCACGATAGCCGGTCTATCGTGGTTATGAGGGACTCACTGTCCTACCGGGGACCCTAAGTGATACCCTCTAAAAACCGCCTTTGGGGACAGGCAGCCGGCTGATTAAGCTCTATTGTGCCTTATCATGAGCGACCCTCTTTTGGGAAAAGAGGGCGCAGGCGGCTAAGAGCCGCTGAGGGAGTGCCTACGAAGGCAAATTTTTTTTTTTTTTTTTTTTTTTTTTTTTTTATATAGAAGAGGGGGCAAACGAGCATGCGGCTCACCTGATGTTAAGTGACTACCGCCGCCCATGATCAACCACAACACCAGGAGAATTGCGGGTGCGTTGCCGGCCCTTTAGAAAGGAGTAAGCTCTTTTCTTGAAGGTCCCCAGGTCGTATCGGTCCGGAAAAATCGCCGGTGATAAACTATTCCACAGAGAGGTTGTACGTGGAAGAAAGCTCCTTGTGAAACGTACAGTGGTGGACCGCCAAGCATCCAGATGGTGTGGATGGTATCGGGACGTTTGCCGTGTCGTGCGTTCACGAAATTTGGCGGCTGGGATTAATCCGAACAATTCCTCAGAGCACTCCCCGTGATAGATGCGATAAAATACGCAAAGAGATGCAACATCTCTTCGCAACGCCAGTGAATCGAGCCGATCGGAAAGCACTCGGTCGTCGACGATTCGAGCCGCTCTGCGCTGGATGCGGTCAAGTGGAAGGAGCTGGTACTGGGGAGCCCCAGCCCAGAGATGGGAACAGTATTCCATGTGCGGTCGAACCTGCGCCTTGTAAAGTTGCAGGCGGTGTGCCGGCATGAAATACTGCCCCGCTCTGCTGAGCACGCCAAGCTTTTTAGAGGCCAATTTGGCCTTCCCTTCCAAGTGACCACGAAACTGCACGTCACTCGATATGTCGACGCCGAGGATTCCGATACTGGCTGAGGCAACAAGGGGAGTGCCTTGAAACTGAGGGGATACGACAAAGGGGTTCTTTTTAGCGGTTAACGCGCAAACTTGTGTCTTCTGGGGGTTAAACTGGACTAGATTTAGTCGTCCCCAATCCGAGACTCTGTTCAGCAAAGACTCGACTTCAGACACAAGTTTGTCCCGGCACTCGGAGACGTTTTCCCGAGAAATATTGGCTCGGCCGGTGTAAAGAGCATCACCAGTGCTGTCATCTGCATAGCAATGAATGTTACGGGTATGCAACATATCATTGATATGCAGAAGAAACAGCGTTGGCGATAGCACGCAGCCCTGTGGAACACCAGCATTAATAGGCTTGCAATCGGAGCTTGCACCGTCTACAACGACCTTGATGCTCCGATCTGCAAGAAAGCTGGTGATCCAATCGCACAATTTCTCGGGAAGCCCATAGGAAGGGAGCTTCGAAAGAAGCGCTTTGTGCCAAACCCGATCGAAGGCCTTCGCAATGTCCAAACTAACGGCCAATGCCTCCCCCTTGAACTCTACTGCCTCCGCCCATCTGTGAGTGAGGTAGACCAGAAGATCACCAGCTGACCGACCACGGCGAAAACCGTATTGGCGGTCACTAATCAGCTGGTGATCCTCAAGGTACCTCATGAGCTGGCAGTTTACAATGGACTCCATTGTTTTGGAGAACAAGGAGGTGATGGCGATTGGCCGGTAGTTGGACGGGTCTGAGCGGTCGCCTTTTTTAGGGATCGGGTGGACGAAAGCAGTCTTCCATAATTTTGGGACTACGCCTAGGGAGTAGGAGTACCGGAAAAGACGCGTTAAAACCGGTGCCAACTCTGGAGCACACGTCCTCAGCACAATTGGGGGGATTCCGTCAGGCCCACTCGACTTGTGGATGTCCAGGGAGAGGAGTGCTTTGCGAACCGAGCGCTGTGTGAACTGCACTTCCGGCATGGAGCACTCACACCGCGGGATGGTCGGCGGCGTACTCCCCCCGTCATCGAGAGTCGAGTTAGACGCAAAGAAGGAGCCTAGAAGATCGGCTTTCTCCTTTGCAGTATGGGCCAGTGAGTCGTCCTCCCTGTGCAGAGATGGAAGAGATGGCTGACAGAAATTCCCCTGGACAGCCTTGGCGAGAGACCAGAATGCACGGGTTCCAGAAGGAAGGCGAACTAGTCTCTCGCCAATTCTGCCTATGTGCTCTGACTTTGCCTTGGCAATGACTCTTTTGAAGGACCTAGAGGCGGAATTATACTTCTTTTTTAGAGCGCTGGTGTTTACATCCCGGGACGCTGATGCATCAACCCAGGCTTGGTAGCACTCCTGCTTATAGCATGATGCTATTTTACAGGAGCGACCAAACCATGGCTGAGATTTGCCTCCAATGGGCACCACAGAGGAAGGAATAAAAAGTTCCATACCCTGAAGTACCACATCAGTAACAGAATCCGCAACAACGTTGGGATCATCCGGCGAGAAGCAAACCCGCCCCCAAGGGTAGGATGCAAAGAAAGACCGCATCCCATCCCAATCGGCTGACCTATAGTGCCAAACACGGCGGCAGCCTGCAGAATGCAACCGCGATTTCAGCGTGAGTGGCACAACACTCCGGACCAGACAATGGTCCGAGGAGCCTAAAGGGGCGTCGACGGAAATCTGATATCCGTCCGGGTGAGAGGTCAGCAGAAGGTCCAACAGGGAAGGTGCATGATCCTCCACATCTGGAATCCGCGTAGGCGAAGTAACCAGTTGTGTCAGACCATATGCCAAGGCAAAATCATGAACAGATCTCCCCGCATGATCGGTTAAACGTGAACCGAGCCATTCGGCGTGATGGGCGTTAAAGTCGCCGAGGATCACGATCTCTGCAGAGGGGATCTGCTGTAGCAACGAATCTGCAGCCATTTGGACGTGGTCGAAGAGTCGGTCTGTTTCGGCATTACCGCTGTGGGACCTATAGAGGCACCCGTAGACGCGCGGATGGTCGTCGCTGTCTACGCGTAGCCAAAGGATGGACAGGTCCGAACCTTCAAGTCTGCCGAGGCGTCGAGAACAGATGTCCTCTCTGACGTAAACGCAAACTCCAGCCCGAGGCACAAAGGAGTGTTCCAGTTTGTACCCCGGGTAGGAGAGATACGAAACATCAGCCGGAGAGGACACCTGCGTCTCGGTCAGAAAGAGCAGAGCCGGCCTCGCCGTCTCGAGATGGTAGTGGACGGCGTTTAGGTTAGAGTGAAGTCCCCTAATATTGCAGAAATTCACGGACAGCGTGGCAGGGGTCGCCTTGGTCTTGTTGCTCCGTTTGCCCCGAGCAGTTGTAGTCTTGAGCGGAATTTCGCCCCCCCCAGAATACGCGGGGCAGCCTGAGCACCCACGCTCAGAAGTGGAGAAACATGGTCGTGGATGCTCAGCGAGGGATTCTCCAGGGGTGCTGGTACCCTCCTGGGGTAGTCTATCTTTATTTAATTCCGCTACCATGTTGATGGGGGGGGGGGATTTGGGCCTCCGGCCACCTGCACTCACCGACGAAACGCGGAAGCAGAACTTCCACTTCACGCCGGTATTCTGTGAGGTCGTGGTACCACCCCGGTTTGAGCCGGCCCATACGTGCAACAGCAAAGCTGCCGCATGGCTCTACCACTGTTAAATTAATATTAGTTAATTTAACAGTGGTAATTAACAAATTAATATTGGTTAATGCAATAATTTAAACTAATTAATTAGAGTTGGCCTGAGCCGCCAGGAGGCAGTTCAGGTCGTTTGACAGTTTATTAGGCGGGTCCGAGAGAGAGTTTCTCGGCCTGCGGACACGATAGCGAGAGGGGGGTGGGGCTGCATAGGAAGCCGCCTCACGAATTAAATTGTTTGGGTGCGACTCTGAGGCTTTGAAGAAGTTCTCAGAGAGTTTTTTGAGGAATTGTTGAATTGTTGGGAGCTCTAAGTCCCGATGAAGGTCGGCATTACGGACGTACCAAGGTGCGTTCGCAGCTCGACGACAGAAGAGGTTCTGAACTATTTGGAGTTCATTTAAAATATTGGGGTTTGCGTGGGCAAAGACGGGGCCCGCGTAGGACATGACGGGTCGTATACAGACCTTATAAAGGGTTCGCTTGTTTCGAAGGGACATTTTACTGTGTCTGCCCAACATACTGTTGAGCCTACTCAGGTAAAACCGTGCGTGACGGGTGACTCGTTTGACGTGGGGCCTAAAAGTGAGCCCTGTGTCTAGAGTGACACCTAAATATTTGGCTGTCGTATGCCAGGGGACAGGGGTCCCTAGCATACGTATTGGAGGGGTGTTTTTAAGACGGCGTCGTTTATAATCGAAGTGAGCGGCGGAGCTCTTCTCCGGGTTCACATCGATGCGCCATTTTTTGAACCAATCTCCTAGGTCATCAACTGACTTTTGGATCTTGTTCCGTATGAAGGGTAGTGAGACACCTTTGCAGTAGATGGCAGTGTCGTCTGCGAAGAGGGAGAGTTGAACACCTTTCGACGGGATGGGAATGTCGTTGGTGAACAGGATGTACAGCAGAGGAGCAAGTACTGAGCCCTGAGGGACACCAGCCTTGATAGTTCGCTGTGAAGATAGCGTGCCTTCGTGTCTAAAACGAAAGGTACGGTGTTTCAAATAGGAGGCCACGAGACGAACTAGACGATCGGGGAGACCTATTTTGTAGAGCTTGTAGATGAGGCCTGTGTGCCAGACTCTATCGAAAGCTTTGGCTATATCGAAGAAGACCGCGATGGTTTTATGACGTCGAGGATAGAAACCGCTGAGGATATATTCCACAATGCGGTGAACTTGTTGGGGACATGAGTGTTTGGCTCGGAAACCGAATTGGTGGGGAATGATGAGAGGGTCACCGTCTGTGGGAAACAGATAGCGCCTCATCCGTGTTTGGATGACTCTTTCGAAGAGCTTGCCCATTGCCTTGAGGAGGCTAATGGGGCGATGGCTGGAGGGGAGGTTGAGAGGCTTGCCTGGCTTGGGAATTCCAATCACAGTTGCCTCTTTCCACGAAGTGGGAAAATAACTAAGGTTGAAGCAGGCGTTGAAGATAATAGATAAAAAGGTTAACACCTGCTCGGGAAAGTGTTTAAGGGCTTGGTTGGAGATGCCATCCGCGCCCGGGGCCTTTTTAGGCTTAAGTCCTTTGATGAGGGATGAAATCTCATCATTGGACACAGAGATAGGTTCGGAGGCCGTAGGGGGTGAGTTCCGGCGGCGGACCTCATCCTCCACTGCCTGGACGTGTGAGGGGTCGACAGGTTGAGAACTAGGGGAGCATTGAGCGGCAATGCTATCCGCAAAGCACTCAGCCTTTTCCTCGTCCTCGAAGGCAACCGTGCCGTCGGGACGGGAGAAAGGGGGAGTGTGGGTGATAGCGTCTATGCGGAGGGCTCTAGCCATCTGATAGTACGCTGTGTGAGATGGAGAGATATTCTCCATGAGCTTACTCTTTTCGAGATCTTGAAATTCAGAGAGGCGGAAGCGGAGTTTTCCTTGAAGACGATTGGCCGCGCGCCTATATTCGGGGGTGGGATATTTTGCTGCTCTCCGGAAAGCAGCTTTTTTGGCTTTTAATAGGTTGCTAATATGTAGGGGAAGCCCACTATTGTTAGCAACCGGGACGACCCTTTCGATAAGGGTGGAGAGTGAATCGACCGCGGTGTCGATTTTTTCGGGACTGTCTAAGTCCGACGGTATGGAGATGGTAGAATCACACTCCAGAGCTTTAGCTATGGACTCCTTGAATCCCTTCCAGTTAGTGAAGGTTTTTGTGTGTGTTGGGGGAGGTGGCTGATGGCCAAGAATGAGGGAGACCGGTCGGTGATCTGATCCTAGATCGTCTAGTGTCTCGATTGCTCCGAGGTTGAGAGAAACTCCTTGGAGTAACGCAAAATCTAACACATCGGGTGAGTGATCGGTGTTATCGGGAAAGTGAGTAACACCGAGAGGACTATGGACAGTGATATCAAGAGACTGCGTGATATCGAGCAGTATCTTGCCACTAGGGGACGTAGTGCGGCATGTCCATTCAGTATGCTTGGAGTTAAAATCTCCAAACATAATGACTGGATTGCCCAAGGATAGAATGGCCTCAAAATCTTTTTTGAGGGGATAGGTTCCTGAAGGGATGTAACAGGAGGCTATGAGGATGGACTGATGTCCAGTCATAGCTAGCCTGCATACCGTGGCTTCCATATTGGTAAGCTGCGGAGTAGGAATGGGCGAGCAGTGAAGTGTCTTCTTGTAATAGATGGCCGTTCCGCCGCCTCGGCGGTCGGGTCTGTCATTACGAAGAAGAGAGAAGTTTCTAATAGAAAGGCCTCTAGTGTCCTTAGCTTTAAGATTGGTTTCCTGTAGGAGGAGGAAATCGACTTCACGATTTCGAAGAAAGAGCTTAAGCTCTGGGAGGTTATTTCGCAAGCCGCGAATATTAAATGATACAAGCGATAAACCCTTAGGTTTGATACGACCGTGGGATCTTGGTAGGTTAATATTATTCTCAGACATTGGAGTTAAGTTAATTAAGTTAACTTAACTTACAACGCTAGCAGAAGATCATTATGTTCGGCAAGAGCGAGGAGACGCTCTTGAGGGGACTTCGCCGCGCGCAGTTTGCGTGAGATTACTGTAATCTCCCTAACATCTATATTCCTAATCGCGGAATATAGCGTGTTGTAGTCATCTATTGTGGGCTCTGCCTCGTGTGCGTACGAGGTTGTCCGCGGAGGGTCTGCCTTTTTGGGCCCCCAGGGAATGACTGGAGGCTGCATTGGCTTTGAGAAGCCCGGAGGGGGCCGAATTATGCCCTGAGGGGGCCTAGGGGGACCCTGAGGGGGCCTAGGGGGACCCTGAGGGGGCCTAGGGGGACCCTGAGAGGGTCGAGGAAAGCCCTGGATAGGCTGAGGAGGGCCCTGGCGGGGCCGTTGTTGGAGGGCCGGGAATGAGCGGTCATTCACCGGCGGTGGAGCTTTCCTACTGGGGTGAGGTTGAGGTGCGCGTGGGCAACCCTTGTAGTTCGCCGGGTGTCCTGTCTGGTTGCACAGGACACAGGCGGGCGGAGATTCGGCGTCTTTGGGCCGGGGACACTCTTTGGTGTTATGTGGCTCCAGGCACTTCACGCACCTGGGTGGGGCGGAGCAGTTGGCCGCCGCGTGACCATAAAGTTGGCACCGGTGGCACTGCGCCGGGAAACCGGGCCTATGTGGGGGCTCTACCTTCACCCTTGACAGGCCGCACACTGTGCGCACCTGCCGGAAGATGGCTTTAGCCTCCGGCACGTTGGACATGATTACTAGGGCAAGGTTGTATCTCTTGCCCGTACGGTTGTGCATTTTGTGCACTGCTTCAACTGGGAAACCTTGGGACTTAAGGTCCTCGAGGATTTCGTCGTTGGAAAACTCAAAGGGGACGCCTCGGATTACGGCCCTGACTTTACGCTCTTCAGGGAGAGCGTATGTGTGGTAAGATACCCTTTCGGCTGTGAATAGCCGGGTAATTGAGCGGAAGTCCTCGATCGAGCTAGGGATTATTTTGATTGCTTCCCCGAGGTTGACCGCATGGTCGTATTTAATACCTGCGTCGTAGCAGGTCTTGGACAGTTGGGTGAACTTGGCCTTGTCTCTTAGGAAGACAGGGGGCGGGGCTTGCTTCTTCGCTAGCACTGGAGCACAGCGAGAGGCTGGTTTGGATGGTGTGGGGATGTCTAGAGACATCAGTGGGACGGGGGCAGCGTCAAGGGCTGCGGAGGTTGAAGGAGCGGCAGGGGCCGCTGAAGTAGGGGGGGTGCGTTTGATCGCAGCGCGCTTTCCGTTGCGCTTGGAGGTGACAGTGGTGAAGTTGGATTCATCGGTACCTTCGGAGTCAGAGGACTCCGATGAACCGGAGCCTGAGGTAGTGGCGGGCCTCTTCCGGGAGGTAGACGCCGAGGATTCGGAGCATGCGTACTCCATTTCTAAGGGGGCTGACTGTAGCGGGGCAAAGGAGTTCCTCGTTTCGAGGTATGCCGCTAGTACTGGCGGCGGACGATGTGCCTGAGGGGCAGGGAGGGGAGCCTGGGCGGCGATGGTGGCAATGGCGGCGAGGACCGTCTCATTGCCGTTTAACCCGTATTGGGTAATGAGGGCGGCTAGGGACTCTGTGAAACTTGAGTTGGCCATATTGGGTTGAGTGAGATAATCTAGTAAAGATGAGGACGGGTCCCTGGTCTCGGTAGAACAGGGACTAGAACGCGGGATGTACTACAACACACTATGCACGTAATAGTAAAGTAAAATGCAAGAAAAACACAAGAAAAAAAAAATGATAAATGAAAACTATAATGAAAAAATTATAATGAAAATGATAATGAAATGAAAATGAAAGCGGAGGTCAGTCAGACCTCCCTGCCCGAAGACAGGGGGGTAAGAGCTGTAGCAGAAAGTGACTCACCGGCAGCCTCGACGCTGTTCCGCGTGAGCAGGACAGCGGAGGCGCGTGGGAGCGAGACAGCACTACCGTACTGTACGGGAGCGCGGACCACCAGGAGGCGACCGTCCGAGAACGATGCCGCCGGCGGACTGAGCACTGCGTCGGCGCTGTACATGTACAGTAGTAATGGGCGTTGAATCAACGAACGGTTTAAATAGACGGTCTACGTTCAATCGACGTTTCGACGGTCTACAGTTCATTCGTTAACTAGTCGAATTCATAGACGGCTAAACTGAGAGTCCACAGCGTTCTTATCTACTAACAATGCGACGACGACGCCGTAAACATACCCGGTTAATGTAAGTGCATGCGTTCGTTGAATTAGTATCATTGTACAAACCGATTTAAACCTTAAGTATATGACATAGGAGTTAATATTTCTTTTTTAATAGAATTGTTTGAGTGAAAAGGCAAGAGCATTCTGATATTGCGCGAAAGAGTATGTCGACGGTCTGGCGGACTATTGTTTACCTAAACTAGATATTATTACGTTACGTAATATTACGTTGTTTAGAAATTTGAAATTAGTGTGTCGACTCGCGTCGCAAGGTCAAAGCTAAAGCTTCCAAGAAAGGACCAGAGGGGACATTTGGCGTGCCCCCTTGAATGGTGGAGAAAACACCAATACGTACGTCTACCCAAATTAAAAAAAAATATTTGTAATCCATTGTAACATTGTAGCAACATCTGTTCCTTGCGAACGGATGTTTTCTAAAGCAGGTCTTATAATTAATGAAAGGCGAAAAAACTAACGACAAGCAAAGTTGAGCAAATTATGTCCTAAACGTAAATACACCTGAGGAGAGATTTTAGAGTTTTTAAGGGTTTTTAATTCATTTATAAAATAATTTACATGATTGTTCTGTACATACATTAATAAAAAACGAAAACAAAGAAAAAAGAAAATAAAAATATTCATTAAACTCCTATCCATAAAAATATGTAAATAAAAAATGTTAATAATTAAATATGTACATAAAATCAGTTGATCTTCTAAATACGCCTGAAATACGATAGTAGTAAAATCTTTTAAAAACGTATTGACTAGTCCTAAGCCTGGAAAAGTACGAAGGGAAGTTTAAATCGATTGATTGTAAAATTCGATAGTAGGTATTTATACACCAGTGAGAGTGCTTTGTGCTCAAATCAAATTTCTTTGAATTTTAACTAACTTTGCCTTTCATTCAACTGTCGAATAGTGGGCAAAACTAGTTAAGACACCGTCGTTGCGTTGCGCCCGTAGACACCGCGCTTTAAGTCGATTGAACGTCTGCCGTTATCGCGTTAACTAGTCGACGAATTCAACTAGTTGATCACCTAGTCGATGGACGGCAATAGACGGTCTAGTTTCGTTGACGAAAATTACGTCGACGACCCACCTCTACTGTACAGCGCGAGCGGGCCAGCGGAGGCGCGAGAGCGGGAGAGCACTACCGTACAGGAACGAAAGCGCGGACTACCTGGATGCAACCGCTCGGAAGCGATGCCACAGGCGGAAGCGGAATGTGATTCGACTTTACAGCGTGCATTGTTGTTATAGTTGACTGATGTCAATCAGCACGTGACAAGCTTCTGCGATTATAGAAGGATCGATGGGCACGTGAATTACCTGTATAAAATTCAAAATAATGTTGTAAAATTGTTAAGATAATTAACTTTATTTTTCATGTATCTTATATTCCAGAGGCATGGAATGGCATCGTTTTCTTTGTGCCCAGTTTGACCTTCATAAAATACCTAAGTACACTAAATAATTGTGGTATATTCAAAATACTTCACAAAACAAAAATTGCAATTATATCGTCTCTGTCAGCTCATCCACAATCTTTTAATTTATTTCTTAACGGTGACTATATCGTTTTTCTAGTGATGCTTTTAATGCATGGTCAGCCTGTTCAAACCAATAAGGATTAATGTTCTTGCATATAATATAGTTCTTGTATAGAGCATAAAGAACACTGATCCCTATTAGGGTGAAATATGAATAGTTATTTCGTATGATCAACTGTTTCACATTAGCCGTGTCCACACTGACCGAGCACAACTCGCGAGGCAGTTTCGCGAGCCAACATAGACTAATATAATATAATATTGGAGAGGAGCCATTGCCTCGTCCTCGTCCGGTGTGGACTTGGCCCGGGCTGCCTCGGGCGCCTCGGCTGAGCGCCGCTTGACCGAGAGCCTTATTTTGTTGGTTTTTGGCGGTGCTCAAACTCAAAGTCACCTCCGTCTGCTCAGTCTGAGCAGCTTACGCGGTGTGAACGGCTGTGAACACGCTCGCGAGTCAATGCAAAATAAAAAAAATGAAAATAACGAAGATAGTATTCCTTTAATTCAGTTGTATGGAATTTTTGGAATTTCTGGGATTCGAAGGATCCCGATCACTTAAATTGGAGACTAAATGGTCGAATGAAAATTCCTTTGATTGGTTGTTTCCGTATTGGTTACGATTTTCATATATTTCCTTGATCCAGACTTTTGTTTTTGACTTCTTTTTATTATTGTTAAATAAACAGTCAACATTATGGTCGTAGCGGTTAAAAATATGTGATTCTCAAACTGGCTTACCTTGGCTCGCGAGGACTGCGCGTTAGGTACTTTTTAAATTATATAAAAAAAATTATGGAATAAAGATTATCTCGAAATTTAATAGATTTTTTATTAGTTGATATATCTTTTTAATAAAAAGTAGATAGCTCCTAAAACCTCACAAATAACGACAAGCGCGGCATTTTGCTCAAACACGCACCTTAAACTATGTGTTTAAAATAACATGCTATAAGAAACAAAGTTTATCTTTATAAAATTGTCTTGGTGATGAGGTAACTTTCGTTCATAAGGATTAAAATGCCATGCCTAGTAATAATGCTCATAAATCACCTTTTAATTTTCAATAATATTTGTCACAAAAAATACCAATCTTATTGTGGCTTGTTTACAAGTAATAAGTATATGGTATCGCGAGCTTTGTTTTTTTGGATGGAGTAAAGATCTATATTTTTTACAGAACATTGTATGTACGTATCACAGAACATTACGCCATCGCACACAGATAAAGCAGTTCGGTAGCGCTTTTTCTTCTGACTTGCTTAACAAAATAAAATATTTAAGGCTTGTAAGGCGGGAGTTGTAGCCTAATGTCAGATAGCATATATCTACATTTGTTTTGTCTTCACCATTAGAGTATTGTGACTCTGATGTCAAATGGTCACAAATTATGCAGGAACTTAAATCCGAAATAATATCAATGCGCCAAGAAATTAATAACTTTAGCGCAAAATTTGATAAAGTTTATACGGCGGTAGGCGATTTATGCAAGCTAGTCGACTGTATGGAACACAGATTAGATGCGCTTGAGCAACAAAAAAATTGTGAACCACCTTCAAATTGTAGAAATGAAATTAGTCGACAGGCCTGTTGGTCTAGTGGTGAGTGACCCTGACTGCTAAGCCGGAGGTCGTGGGTTCGATTCCCACCCAGGACAAATGTTTGTGTGATGAGCACGATCATTTGTTCTGTGTCTGGGCGTAATTTATCTATAATATTTTTGTATTTAGAAATATATAAGTATGTTTATCAGTTGTCTAGTACCCATAACACAAGCTCTGCTTAGCTTGGGACTAGATGGCGTTGTGTGATAGTTGTGGAATATTATTATTATTATTATTATAGTGAAATGATGGAATGTCTTAAAATGGAGCTAAATGACCGTGACCAAGAACAACTTCTGGCGAAAAATGAAAAGAAAAAATGAAAAAAGGCGAAAATCCGAAACACCTCGTTATTCTTATTGCCGAAAAACTGGCTGTGAAGTTGTCTGAGGAGGATATGTTAGTGCGGAGCGTATGGGACCGCCACGCAGCTGTGTCGAGGGAGAAGGTGTACCTAAACCGCGGCCGTTAGTGGTGCGATTGATGCGGTGTTCATTGCGTGATCAACTAGTGCGGAGTGCAAGGGTGCGTCGAGGCGTTGATAGTAACGGCTTCAATCAGCCTGGCCCGCCAAGAAAATTTTATGTCAATGAACGTCTGACGCGTACAAACCGTCAGCTTTTTTATAAGGTCCGCCAAGAGGTCTCAAAGCATGGCTGGAAATATATATGGACGTGTGATGGTCGTATTTACGTTAGACGTCGAAACGATACTGAAGCACGTCGTATACAATGCGATCTTGACATCAAAAAGGTTTTTGGCGAAAATTTTGCTGTTGGCTTATAATAATATGCAGAAAAATAGTTTTTTTCATAAAATATTTAATGTGCTTAGTGTGCTTTTATGGCTTATATGTTTTCCGAACAATCTATAACGAAGTGTATCGGTGTTGTGTGCTATACATCGATTATTTTTCTGCGCCTAATTGTTTATTGCCGCAACACATTCTCATGCTTATTATCTTATTATTTGTCGCAGGGCTCATCACGAGTGATGTGGTGCCAATATTTCAAATATTTGTTCATAAAGAGGGTGTTGCGTTTATTAGTATTAACTTAATATAATATATTTGTATATCGTTTTGCATTGCTTGATTTTCGTTATATGTGTGCTAGACAATTTAATTATGAATAATGCCGGATTATATAGTCGTTACTGTTGCTCATATAACTTGTTTTATAACGCCTTGTATATAACATTGCTGTTATTTGTAGCTGCCTATACAATTCTATTTTTATATAAACATACTATTTGCTACAAACAGCTTTTCTTAGCATGGGCGCGAAAATAAATAAAGTTAAGGTTGGCTTTCTTAACCCAGGCTCCCTAGGAACAAGCCACGATGAATTTATAGTTGTAATGCAATAGCATGACGTAGATATCATGGTCATAAGTGAGACTTGGCTTCGAGAAGGTGAGGATGGCCGTGCACCTATAGTTCCCAATTACCGTCTACGTCATATTCCGCGATCTGAGACCATTCGAGCACGCGGTGTAGGGGTAGGCTTTTACGTACGTCGCACAATGACTGCCCGGGTCATCATAGGCACGGCATATCGTCCGCCATGGCTAGATGTTCAAATGTATTAAATAATGTTATGCGGTGCGGCTATTAATTTAAATAGAATAGTGGACTGTATATGAGCGCGGTGCGAGCGGTGAATGGAATTTTAATTTATTCGTGATACTGCAAATACCCTAAATTCGGGATATAGGAAGGACGTGAAGGAATGCATGTGCACCCACCTGGACTTCCGCTGATCTGCCTCGTGTCTCGATGGCTGCCGGCTGTCTTCACACTTATTAACTTCACAGATAATCACGAAATATAGCGTTATTGCAAATGTCTATACTTTTTACTATATGCTTGTATAATTCAATATCCAAATTACACAAGGGCGGGAGCGATGATGCGAGACATAAGCGGTGCGGTTGATTGCGTGTCTTCTCAACTTGTGTGAGCCCGTTAACACACGAATGCACATGCTGGGCATAAAGCGGTAGATAGGAAACCGGAAATGGGCTTTGCAGTAATCTTATTGGATAATAATTAACGAATCCCTTATAAGCGTTAAGCGATAGTGCAAAGTGGCGCGAACACCCCCCCGGCCTTGAGGTATCCTCAACTAGCAAGTAAAGTATAAAAATATAGATATATATAGATAAATACTTATATAGTAGCGAAATGAAGCGACGTTATGACCTAAGAATTAAACTAAATATATAAACGATAATGTAAAATTAACTATATTAATCACTGTGTTGGTAAAGGACACAGTTTGATAAGAGGGCGTTTTAAAGTGGAATTCTTAAGTTTAACTTGCGCAACACGTACCACACCATCCTTACCGGGAAACAATTCGGTGACAACGCCTAGAGGCCACTGAAGCGGTGGAGTATTATCCACGTCTATTAGAACAATCGTCCCTACAGAAATGGCAGTAGAGTTCTTATTCCACTTCACTCTACTCTGTAATGTATGTAAGTATTCGAATCTGAAGCGTTTCCAAAAGGACTGAACTAAAGAATCTATTAAAGAAAAGCGTGATAACAGATTAATACGTTCCTTGCTTAAATCTGCAGCTGGTAAGCATTCAAGTGGTTTTAAATTTAGAAAATGTGCGGGTGTAAGTGTTGTAGGTTCCGATGGATCACTGCTTAATACATAAAGCGGGCGAGAATTTAAGATACACTCGATCTGACAAAGAGTAGTAAGCATTTCTTCATACGTGAGGATTTGCTTACCTATTACGCGAAACAAATGGGTTTTTACAACCTTAATATTGGACTCCCACAAACCCCTTGGAGGGTTGAGTTTCCAAACAATGCGATTATCAGTGAGCACCTGACTGAATGCCTTATAATATTCTTCTGATTTTAAAAATCTATGTAATTCATGTAAATATGAACGCGAGGCGACAAAATTAGTACCGTTATCGCTGTATATAAATCGACACGGACCTCTACGAGAGATAAATCTCTTAAAAGCGTCTAAAAAACCCGCCGAACTTTGATCAGACGCTAATTCTAAATGCACTGCCTTAGTAACGAGGCATATAAATAAACATAAATAAGCCTTCTGGCTTCGTATACCACGTTTACGCGTCAATGTGATATAAAGTGGGCCCGAAAAATCCACACCTGTGTGTGTAAACGCATTACACTGCTCTAGGCGGCAAGCAGGCAAGGCAGACATCATGGGGTAAATAGGTTTGGGTTTATGTCGAAAACAAATGTTACACCTATGAATGCGGTATCTCACTACACGGCGAGCTGATAATATCCAATATTTCTCCCGTAATGCAGCAAGTAAATACTGAGGACCAGCGTGGAAATGTTTATAGTGATAATAATCAATTATAAGATCAACAATATGCCCCTTTTTTGGTAGCAATATTGGATGCTTTTGGGAATCCGATAAAGACGAATAATCTAACCGACCACCTACTCGAAGTACATCGTCCGTGATAAATGGCGATAACCTTCGTAATGTTGATGAGCATAGTTGTCCTTTTTTAATATTCTTTATATCTTCGGCGAAAGCGATGCCTTGCACAATTTTAATAACTGTGATTTCAGAAATCTCTATGTCGGATGCGGTTATAATTTTATTTATGCGCGGTAATTTGTTTAAAAACCTTAAAACGTAAACTACGGATCGTAAATACTTATTCCAATTAGAAAATTTTAAGCTTAACGAGATAAATTTGTTTTCTTCCATGTCACTGACTCCAAGCGACACAGTCTTTTCTTCTGGTAAACTGATATGAGTTGATGCGAACCTTTGTACAGGCCATTCTTTACACGGCAAGGAAACCCACGAAGGCCCATGTAACCAAAGGTCACAATTTAAAATTTGTGAGGTTAACAGTCCACGCGAAATATGATCTGCAGGATTTTCCGAGCCGGCGATGTGGTAAAAGTTATCCTGTAATAAATAGGACTGTATTTGCGAAATACGGTCAGCAACAAAGGTGTTGAACTTATGCGGTGAAGAACACGCCCAACAGAGCGCGAATCCCGAATCTGAAAACGCATAAATGTTGTCGATCGGATGCCACAATGACAACGAATCGTAAACGGTGCGTACTAACTTAGCGAGCAAAACCAAGGCACACAACTCAAGCCTGGCTAAAGTTATAACCTTTAATGGGGACACCCGAGATTTAGAACATAGGAGCGTTATAATTGGAGGATTATTTCCGTTAACAACATGCGAATAGATGACACACCCGTAAGCTTTTTCACTAGCGTCGGCGAAGGCTAGTAGCGACACATGGGATTTTTCATTTACGCCGATATGACGTGGAATCTGTAAATGTGAGATTAAAGGTAACTCTGATATATGTCGCTGCCATGTATTGACAATATTAGTGGGTGGAGTCTCATCCCAGTTAAGTTTAAGAACCCACAAGGCTTTAATTAATAATTTGGCGTAAAGTATTACTGGACCGACAAGTCCTAAAACATCGTACAAGCGAGCGGTTGCGGAGAGGATAGCGCGTTTGGTACAAGTAACCGGTGGCGGCGAAACAAGAAAGGAAAACTTATCGGTAGCGGGATACCAACGAAGGCCTAAAATTTTTAAAATGTCATTATCATCAAATGATACCGAGTCTTGTTGACGATGTGATGCTGGTATATGTTGTAAAAGCTCCTTGCAGTTACTTGTCCACTTAACCAAATCGAATCCACCTCGGCGAAACATTTGGATAAGTTGAGTGGCGGTGTTGACTGCGTTGTTGACGCAAGGCGCGAAAGAAACGAGGTCATCTATATAAATATCCCTTTCCACTACAGAAGCAGCAAGGGGATAGGACTCCCTTTCGTCAGCGGCTAACTGGCGTAAAGTGCGAAGTGCGAGGAAAGGGGAAGAGCGTAATTCGAATGTGACGCGAATAAATTCATATGTTCGTATAGTTTCTTCTGTAGAAAACTGATATAAAATGCGTTGAAAAGCGCGATGGGATTTTTGGACTTCGATACACAAGTACATTTGCCTAAAATCTGCAAAGAAAGCGATGTGATAAACTCTAACGTTTAATAAAATTTTAGCGAGATAAATAGTCTATATAAATAAGTTCACAACACTGACAGTTAAAATGTTTAATTTAATACACACAAGCAGGAGATACACAATTTAGCACAAACAAGCAGAAGATACACAAGCCAAGATAGAAGAGTTTATAATAAAAATACAGTCTAAAAAAAGCACAATCAATATTACCGTAATATTTAAAAGTCTATGGCGAGAACAATGGATTAGCGCTAGCGAGCAACATGCGTACAGCGTCGTATCGGTAGAACGACTGGTGAACGCGGTGCGCGGACGCAGGCGATCCTTTTGCCAGCTGAGTTAACGGTATTCCAGGCGGCGCGTTCAACGCCCGGCTGTTGCTACGTGCATTGTGTTGAGAGTATATAGTGGTGTAATATATAGTCGTGTAAAAGTATTGTATATGTTGAGTGTGAGAGAGTATGTATGTGTGTATCTGTGTGGCATATGTGTGTGTGTATAATGTAGGAAAGTAGCCTACATTCACTCCCCCCCAGAGGCCATCTTATGGTCTATAATAGTCCGGGAATCTAACACGGCGTCCAGACCTTGTAATTGAACCCGGATGGGACCCTTTAATATTCTCTGAGGAAGCGGCCTGAATGGGACTGTAGCTGCTACCGTCAGCTAAAACGTAAGCCGGTTTAAGTCTGTCGATTGAGACATTCATCTCTTTGCCTTTTACCAGGAGTTTAAATACCTTCTCTCCTCTGGCGAGTACCTTGTGCGGACCTGAGTACGCAGGTTGCAAGCTCGTACGCGATGCGTCTTCTCTTAAGAAGACGTGTTCAGTAGTTGTGAGATCCTTGTATACAAAAGTTTTTTCTTTTGTGTGGCGTGAAGCTGGGACAGGTTGCAAATATTTAACAAAATTATGCAACCTGGCTGTAAAATCGGTTATATCCGACGTAACATTTATAGTGGGGTCAAAAAATTCACCAGGTAGCCTAAGTGGTTCTCCATATAGCAGTTCGGCAGACGAAGACTGCAAGTCTTCCTTAAATGCACTACGAATGCCAAGGAGAACTAAAGGTAAAGATTCAGTCCAATGTTCATCTGCATGGCACATGATCGCTGCCTTGAGCTGCCTGTGGAAACGCTCTATTAAACCGTTGCATGCCGGATGGTAAGCTGTTGTTCTTTTATGCTGGAATCCATTTATCTTCGATAAATATTGGAACAAAGCGGATTCGAACTGTCGACCGCGATCCGTAACAATATCTACTGGACAGCCGTACCTAGCTATCCATCCAGACAGCAGTGCTTTGGCCACGGTTTCCGCAGTTATATCTACGATAGGTACGACCTCTGGCCATCGTGTAAAGCGATCGACTGCAGTGAGGCAGTATCGAAAGCCTTGCGATGGAGGCAGAGGCCCCACAAGATCGATGTGGACGTGCTTGAACCTTGCACGCGGTAGGTTATATGTGCCTAAAGGCGCAGATACGTGTCGCGTCACTTTGGCACGTTGGCAAGCCAAGCAGGCACGTGACCACTCTCTGCAGTCCTTCCTGATGCTAGGCCACACAAAACGCTCTGCAACTAGTTTTGCTGTGGCTTTCGCGCCTGGATGGCTCAAAGAATGCAGACTTTCAAAAACTTGTCTGCGCAGCACTTTAGGGACAAATGGTCTGGGAGTCGGTGTACTGACATCGCAGTACATGCATGTTCTACTCCCAGGGATGTCATACTTCTCTAAGCGAAGGGATGATCCACCTTTGAGAAGTTCAGCCAGTTCGAGATCTGATGCTTGAGCTTCGGCCAATGTACTGAGATTGACGGGCGCTTGCAGTTCTTCAATTCGAGATAAGGCATCGGCAACAACATTGTCTTTACCAGATATATGCCTTATGTCGGTCGTGAACTGTGAAATGAAGTCTAGATGTCTATACTGCCTAGGTGAACAGTTGCCTTTCCTCTCGCGGAAAGCAAAAGTGATAGGCTTGTGGTCAGTATATACAATAAAATGTCTCGCCTCTAAC
Source organism: Parnassius smintheus behrii (assembly GCA_036936625.1). Classification (NCBI taxonomy): domain Eukaryota; kingdom Metazoa; phylum Arthropoda; class Insecta; order Lepidoptera; family Papilionidae; genus Parnassius; species Parnassius smintheus. Next base: position 32,002,976 of record JAUPFT010000001.1, on the reverse strand, counting down.
ATATGCCGAAAATACTTAATGGCCTCATAGATGGCAAGAAGCTCTCTATCGTATGGCGAATATTTTTGCTGCGCAGAACTCATTTTGCGTGAGAAAAACGCAAGCGGTTGCCATGTGCCGTCTTTGTACTGCTGCAATACCGCACCCAAAGCTATATCTGAGGCGTCAGTAACAAGAGCGAGCTTGGAACGTGTGTCAGGGTGAGCTAGTAAAGCTGCTTCAGATAGGCTTAGCTTACAATCGTCAAAAGCCTTACTAGCGCCTCCTGTTAAATTTATTGGTTGTGAACCTTTTGTGGCTCCTGCAAGCAATGCATTTAAGGGAGCTTGAATGCGCGCAGCATTAGGCAAAAATCGCCGGTAGAAATTTATCATGCCCAGAAATCTTCTGAGCTGGCGAACGCTTTTGGGCGAAGGAAAATCTTTAATCGCCTGAACTTTCTCCTGGAGAGGCTTAATACCATTGGCGGAAATTTTATAACCCAAAAATGTTACTTCAGACGCACCGAAAACACATTTAGAGGTGTTGATCAACATCCTATATTCCTTCAGTCGGTTAAATATCTGGCGTAAATGCTCCTCGTGCTCTGACTCGCTCCTCGAGAATATTAAAAAGTCATCCAGGTAACAGTAACAAAAATCCAAACCACGCGTGACCTCATCCACGAACCTTTGGAAGGTTTGACTTCCATTACGCAAACCGTAATTCATATATTTAAATTCGTATAAACCAAATGGTGTAGTAATCGCGGTTTTAGGTATGTCTAATTCACTGACAGGTATCTGATTATAGGCCTTAACAAGGTCTAAGGTAGTAAATATGTTGCATCCAGCGATGCTGTGAGTAAAGTCATGGATGTGCCTTATGGGATACCTATCAGGAATAGTCCTAGCATTAAGCAACCTATAATCGCCACAGGGTCGCCAGCCATTCTCTTTTTTGGGAACTAAATGTAAGAGAGAGGCCCATGGACTCTCTGATGGTCTGACGATACCGCTAGCAAGCATTGACTCGAATTCTTGTTTCGCGATTTTTAATTTATCCGGAGCAAGACGTCTGGGAGAGCATGAAATAGGAGGACCTGGTGTAGTGCGAATGTGATGCACGGTGTTATGTGGAATGTTACGTTGCGTCCCAGCCGGACGTGTTATTTCTGGAAAATCGGCTAGAATATCGTGGTACCTCGTGTCACCAGTCGCAAACTTAACGGACGAAACAGCATCTAAATCTTTAACATATAAAGCATTGACAGAAACAGTTGTGGTATTATCTACTAGGCGGTGATTACGACAATCTACAATTAAATTATAAAAAGAGAGCACAATCAATATTACCGTAATATTTAAAAGTCTATGGCGAGAACAATGGATTAGCGCTAGCGAGCAACATACGTTCCGCGTCGTATCGGTAGAACGACTGGTGAACGCGGTGCGTGGACGCAGGCGATCCTTTTGCCAGCTGAGTTAACGGTATTCCGGGCGGCGCGTTCAACGCCCGGCTGTTGCTACGTGCATTGTGTTGAGAGTATATAGTGGTGTAATATATAGTCGTGTAAAAGTATTGTATATGTTGAGTGTGAGAGAGTATGTATGTGTGTATCTGTGTGGCATATGTGTGTGTGTATAATGTAGGAAAGTAGCCTACATTCACTCCCCCCCCATGATATTTCGTGCGAGAGCGAGATCTCCGATGAAGGCTTGTTGTTAGGTTTTCCACTCGCTTTCTTAACTCTGCAATTTCTTTGGCCATCAAATCCATCGTGGAACCAGGAGTTGGAGGTGCACAGTAACTGGTGGTAGCTACTTGAGGCAAAGATATAGCAATGTCCTGGATTCTGTCCGCTAAATCTGCTAATATCTCGAGCGAGGCGGTCGGTTGTGCTGCCAGAACTGTCTGGATGTTTGCTGGCAGTCTACTCGTCCAAATTGTCCTCACGAATTCATCCGGAACGCTAGGACCCGCTAGACTTTGCAGGTGCCGGAGAAATTGTGACGGTTTCCTGTCACCGAGCTCTTCATGCATGAGCATTTGCTTAACCTTCCTTTCATGAGACGCACTCAGTCTTTTAATAAGCTCTGACTTAAGCTTTTCGTATTTGTCACTGGCAGGAGGATTCACAATAATGTCTTTTACTTCCTTAGCTACCTGATGTTCTAATTGACCAATGACATAATTGAATTTAGTAGAATCATTAGTTATACCTGAAATCGCGAATTGTCCTTCTACCTGAACAAACCAAATCTCCGGTTCTTCTGGCCAAAATGGCGGAACACGAACTCCAACTTTGCAAATGTCGGAAGGCCCGACAGACATGATCTCACCACTGTGCTCGCGTTGTTTAGCCATTATAGTATTAAATACGTATTCAGCTCGGGGTCACCAGTTTAGCGAGATAAATAGTCTATATAAATAAGTTCACAACACTGACAGTTAAAATGTTTAATTTAATACACACAAGCAGGAGATACACAATTTAGCACAAACAAGCAGAAGATACACAAGCCAAGATAGAAGAGTTTATAATAAAAATACAGTCTAGAAAAAGCACAATCAATATTACCGTAATATTTAAAAGTCTATGGCGAGAACAATGGATTAGCGCTAGCGAGCAACATGCGTTCCGCGTCGTATCGGTAGAACGACTGGTGAACGGTGAACGCGGTGCGCGGACGCAGGCGATCCTTTTGCCAGCTGAGTTAACGGTATTCCGGGCGGCGCGTTCAACGCCCGGCTGTTGCTACGTGCATTGTGTTGAGAGTATATAGTGGTGTAATATATAGTCGTGTAAAAGTATTGTATATGTTGAGTGTGAGAGAGTATGTATGTGTGTATCTGTGTGGCATATGTGTGTGTGTATATAATGTAGGAAAGTAGCCTACAAAATATTAAGAATGTCTGTAAATTTTGCCCGGTGTGCAAAATGTCATTCAAAGAAATATCGTTATCCGATAATGATTTCTTAAATTTACACGAACACTACACATTGAATAAAACTATTATTTACGGATTTTATCGCGTTTAATTACTTTAATTTATTTTTATTATTATCCCGACGTTTCGGGTGCTTTACAGCGCCCATGGTCACGGGGGGGACTGAGATGTTTGACGTCCCAATGTCATAGTTAGTCCGGCTACCTTCAGTTTTTTAATATTAATTTTTTGGTCCGATTTACGCAAAACGAGCTTATAGTATCATGAAGTCTTGCAGTGGTATGCTTGGGTTTGGGTTTAATTTTGTTAATTATAGGATCCCAAGCAGATGGTAGCACCCAACCATCTTCTCTATTGAAATTTGGATGTTTTTTAATTTCAATAGCCTCGCGTATCATCCTTGGTAGGAATCGGTGTTCTTTTGCGAGAATTTGTGGTTTATCAAATCTAATGTAATGGTGGGGACGATCTTGAACATGTTCGCAGACTGCAGACTTCCCGGAGCGTCGGTGCTTCACATCAGCTATATGTTCCTTCACGCGGGTTTTTATAGATCTCTTTGTTTGACCTATGTAAGAGAGACCACATTCACAATCTAGCTTGTACACACCTGCATCTTGTAGAGGAATATTACATTTGATGGATGGTAAAAATTGACTAATCTTCTTCAGCGGCTTGTAGTATGTCTTAATGGACGCTCGCTTCAAGATGTAGCCAATCTTGTTCGTGACTCCTCTAACATATGGTAGTAGAGCAGGCGCGCGCTCGACTGTGGCCGGCTTCACTCGTTCACTGTGACGTAGGCGCGGGACCCGAAGCTTGTTGTCTTGCAATACTTGCTTGACGTGCTGAAGCTCCGCGGCCAGATGTTTTCTGTCACAGATCCCTCGTGCTCTCTGAAACAAAGATTTACCCACGGTAGCTAACTGTGAAGGATGATGGTGAGATTCACCATTTAGATATCGGTTGGTATGGGTCTTTTTCCTATACACAGTGTGACCAATAGTGTTATCAGGATTTCGGATGACTAAAACATCTAGGAAAGCTAAAGAATTATTTGCCTCTAACTCCATTATGAATTGTATTTTAGAGTTTATGGAGTTAAGGTGGTCTAAAAATGCAGTTACTTTGTCAGATGGTAAAATTGTGAAAGTGTCGTCTACGTACCGCTTGTAGAACCTTGGATTTACAGGAGCAGTAAGAAGGGCTTTCTCCTCAAAGTCCTCCATGAATATGTCGGCGACTATGGGAGACACAGGTGAGCCCATCGCCACACCATCTACTTGCTTGTAGAACTCCTCCTTCCACAATAGATAGCCAGATGTGAGGCAATGTTCAAGTAGTATTGCATATTCTTGAGGCATGTTATTTTCTTCTAGCTTCCTAGTTACAATTGAGATGCAGTCCACAATAGGTAGGCATGTAAATAGTGACTGAACATCAAAACTGACCATAGTTTCATTGTTAGCGAGATGTAGGTCTTTTATCTCACTCACAAAATGGTATGAATCCTTTGTGTGTGCTCTGGTATGTCCTCTTAGTGGTGATAGTATTTTTGCTAAGTATTGTGCCAGCTTATAAGTTGGTGAATCGATCTGGCTCACTATGGGACGTAGTGGAGCGTTTGGTTTGTGTATCTTCGGTAACCCATACAACCTCGGTGGTTTGACACATGATGGTATTAGCGAATTCACGTCGAGATTTAATTTTTCGGAGTATTTCTTTATTAAATCGCTAGTTGTTTTAAGCGTGTTAGTTGTAGGGTCTGTTTTGACCTTTTTATATGTACTTTCGTCCGATAAAAGTTGTTGTATTTTAAAATTATATTCCGACGCGTCCATTACTACCGTAGCATTTCCTTTATCCGCGCGGAGAATCGTGAGTTCTGGTCTGTTCCGTAAGTTATTTAGCGCTGTAAATTCGTCTTTGGGAAGGTTTGGTTTCGGCACTGAACTACGACGTAACAAGGACGAAATATCTTGACGTATGGCCTCCAAATCTTCCTTACCGATATTATTCTTAAACAGACAATCCTCAACACTGCAGATAATTTCTTCGTACGGGATTTTTCGCGGAGTTAAATTATGCAATACTACTTGAACATTGCCTCACATCTGGCTATCTATTGTGGAAGGAGGAGTTCTACAAGCAAGTAGATGGTGTGGCGATGGGCTCACCTGTGTCTCCCATAGTCGCCGACATATTCATGGAGGACTTTGAGGAGAAAGCCCTTCTTACTGCTCCTGTAAATCCAAGGTTCTACAAGCGGTACGTAGACGACACTTTCACAATTTTACCATCTGACAAAGTAACTGCATTTTTAGACCACCTTAACTCCATAAACTCTAAAATACAATTCACAATGGAGTTAGAGGCAAATAATTCCTTAGCTTTCCTAGATGTTTTAGTCATCCGAAATCCTGATAACACTATTGGTCACACTGTGTATAGGAAAAAGACCCATACCAACCGATATCTAAATGGTGAATCTCACCATCATCCTTCACAGTTAGCTACCGTGGGTAAATCTTTGTTTCAGAGAGCACGAGGGATCTGTGACAGAAAACATCTGGCCGCGGAGCTTCAGCACGTCAAGCAAGTATTGCAAGACAACAAGCTTCGGGTCCCGCGCCTACGTCACAGTGAACGAGTGAAGCCGGCCACAGTCGAGCGCGCGCCTGCTCTACTACCATATGTTAGAGGAGTCACGGACAAGATTGGCTACATCTTGAAGCGAGCGTCCATTAAGACATACTACAAGCCGCTGAAGAAGATTAGTCAATTTTTACCATCCATCAAATGTAATATTCCTCTACAAGATGCAGGTGTGTACAAGCTAGATTGTGAATGTGGTCTCTCTTACATAGGTCAAACAAAGAGATCTATAAAAACCCGCGTGAAGGAACATATAGCTGATGTGAAGCACCGACGCTCCGGGAAGTCTGCAGTCTGCGAACATGTTCAAGATCGTCCCCACCATTACATTAGATTTGATAAACCACAAATTCTCGCAAAAGAACACCGATTCCTACCAAGGATGATACGCGAGGCTATTGAAATTAAAAAACAACCAAATTTCAATAGAGAAGATGGTTGGGTGCTACCATCTGCTTGGGATCCTATAATTAACAAAATTAAACCCAAACCCAAGCATACCACTGCAAGACTTCATGATACTATAAGCTCGTTTTGCGTAAATCGGACCAAAAAATTAATATTAAAAAACTGAAGGTAGCCGGACTAACTATGACATTGGGACGTCAAACATCTCAGTCCCCCCCCGTGACCATGGGCGCTGTAAAGCACCCGAAACGTCGGGATAATAATAAAAATAAATTAAAGTAATTAAACGCGATAAAATCCGTAAATAATAGTTTTATTCAATCGTTATCCGACTTAGCACTAGCGTCTAAAACGATGCGCAACTTCGTTGTACTTTTATCATTCCGTACGACAGGGTGATGCGGCAAATAAAAAGAAGGCTGTATACAATCATTATCAGAAACAGCGGATAAAATACCCTTATTAATGTATTCCCGTATAACAACATTGTATTGATCGCGAAGATCGGGATAATTGTTAAAGCGTTTTTCCAAAAGTAAGAGGCGTTTTTTTGCATTCATTAAAGAGTCACCCAATATGTCGGGCCTTTTCTTAAATGGCAGGGCGACCACATACCGTCCGTCGTTTTGGCGGTAAGTAGTAGAAGTATAAATGTCTTCACATTCCTGCTCATCACGGCTCAAATATAATTTTTGCGGAAGTTCTTTAATTTTCCAAAATTTTTCCATTATATCATTAAGACAATTTTGATTTAAATTTGTATCGTAAGAACAGGAAACAAATGAACGCGGGGAATGATGTGATATAGCGACTTCAGCATCACCCATAATAATATATCGGAGTGATGTTTCTATGGCACTAGGCCGTTGCGAATGAATTAAGTTTTCAGGCGACAAAAGTTTTATGTAGGTATTAACCCCCAATAAAATATCTATAGACCCAGGTTGATAAAACTGATCATCTGCTAAGCGTATTTTATCTAAATAGCGAATTTTTGAAACATCTACTATCGAATCTGGCAACTGACCCGTGATGATCGGAACAACTAATGGTTCAATATGATAAAATTTGTTATCACTAAAACGAGACGTGAACTGCAGTGAAGTGACACCTAAAATCTTCTGGGACACACCACCAGTCCTGTGTACTTCGGTAAAATGATTTTTATTCGAAACGGAAAGAAATAAGCGTTTACAACCATCCTTCGTAATATAGTCGCTTTGGGATCCGGGGTCAACTAAACACCGAATAAAATGTTCATTGTCGTACTTATCTACGACCTTTATTTTTGCAGTCCCCAATAATGTAGTATAGCGCGGGAGAGTACTATAATCGCGAGAAATATTACATGAAGAGGTAAGTGTTTTTTCATCTTCCGCCGTATTCGAATTGTGAGCGACAGAAGAATTAACCTTATTATCGTTAACTGCGCGGTAGTTACTCGAATGCGAGCTGCATGCATTAGCGTTAGGCGTCTGCACAACCTCTGAGTGTAATGTATTGCTACTACGAAAAGCGGTCTTAGAACCATTCTGATGCGGGTTAGAATGAATTAAAGAATGGTGGCACCGCGCGCAGTATATACACTTACGCTTCGATTTACAAAAAGAATTCGAGTGTTTATTACTTAAACAATTAATACAACAATTGTTTTGTTTAATAATATCGTAACGTTGTTGTGTATTTAATTTTAAAAAGCGTGGACAAACATACAAGTGTTCATGATCATTTGATTTACAAAAGATACATGAATGCGAAGGATCTGTATTAATAAATGTTTTACTAAATTTATTTGAAAGCGATTTGTTTCGATTATTATTGGATGTAGATAAAGTATGCGAATTATTAAATGTATGGCATATAGCCCTATTCTGTTCGTATAAAAATTGTACTAAAGAGGCGTAGTTTGGTATGCTAATTGTGCGTCAAGATATTTCAAATGACTTAACAGTGTCATGATCTAATTTTCTAAGTGCAATATTTAAAAACAAAAAATCAGCTAAGTCCTCAATTTTTAATTGCTTTAGAGCATTAATTGAAGCATCAAATTTGTCCATAAATTTATGATAACCTCCTGTTGTGTTTGCGTTCACCTGTGTTAAATCCAATAGTTGGTTAATATACGTAGATGCGAGTGTGCGTTCGTCATTATATCTTCCTAAAAGCGCATTCCAAATAATGGAATAATTTTCTGCGGTAGGGGCTAACCCGGCACAAACTGATAACACCCTGTCACTCAATTTGTTAACCAAATAATAAACACGTTCGGCATCAGTTAATTGTAAATTGTCGTGAATTAATATCTTAAATTGTTGATAAAACATGGACCACTGGCGTATGTCTCCGTTAAATGACATTAATTCAATTGGCGGAAGTGAAGTTTTTAATTTAGTAGGAAATCTATTTTCTAACGAAACAGTGGAAGGCGATGTGGATATTTTCGTAATTTGGCACTTAATACGACTATATAAATCTTCAAATGAGTTCCAAGCCTCGTAATCAACGTCTGCATTAGGGTTTAATTTTAAATGTTTAGTATTATAGTTATCTAGAACTTCTTGAAACTCACTACGTAATTGTTCTATATTCGAAGCGATGCTAAGAAATAAATTCGGCTCGTCCAAGGAATTAAATGCGCTCTTTGAGGTCTCGTAAATTTTTTGTAATCGTTCGTAAATATAATTACGTTTAGCAATAATAATTTTTAAACTAACTTCTTCATCCGAAACCAGTTTAGATTCTTTGCTTCTCGTCGTCACTTTCAACAAACAAATGCGGACTAAAATTATTGCGATAAGTGACGGTAGAATTAGTTAACTGGGGAACGAAGTAATCTCGCGTTACTAGAAAAATGGCGGTTAATCAACTAGAAAAATATCATTAATGGAATAATGAAGCGGTGTGGTATGCGTTACAAAGGTATTATAATACGTGTAATAAGCGATGCGGGACAAATAAATATTGTAGTTAGTATAATTAGAACTACAATTTATTATGACTTAATAATATATACGTATATAATTTCTTGTAATATATAAAAAAAAAATGAATTTACTTCTCCGGGCCTAAAGGTTAATTTAATCCCGGCCGAAGTGACCAAAAAATATATGGTGGATTTGGCGTTTGGCCTTCATCCACCAAACTGCTGGTTCAAATGTATTAAATAATGTTATGCGGTGCGGCTATTAATTTAAATAGAATAGTGGACTGTATATGAGCGCGGTGCGAGCGGTGAATGGAATTTTAATTTATTCGTGATACTGCAAATGCCCTAAATTCGGGATATAGGAAGGACGTGAAGGAATGCATGTGCACCCACCTGGATTTCCGCTGATCTGCCTCGTGTCTCGATGGCTGCCGGCTGTCTTCACACTTATCAACTTCACAGATAATCACGAAATATAGAGTTATTGCAAATGTCTATACTTTTTACTATATGCTTGTATAATTCAATATCCAAATTACACAAGGGCGGGAGCGATGATGCGAGATATAAGCGGTGCGGTTGATTGCGTGTCTTCTCAACTTGTGTGAGCCTGTTAACACACGAATGCATATGCTGGGCATAAAGCGGTAGATAGGAAACCGGAAATGGGCTTTGCAGTAATCTTATTGGATAATAATTAACGAATCCCTTATAAGCGTTAAGCGATAGTGCAAAGTGGCGCGAACACTCGTAATCTAGGATTGCTGATGGACCAGGGTCTTCGCTTTGAGAATCATGTACTTGAGATCACACGCAACTATTTTTATAGACTCAGAGTACTCTACCAAGTACGTGATTATCTCAGTGAAAACGTCCGCTTGCGCCTATGTGAGTCACTCGTACTTTCAAAATTCGGGTACGCAGATACCGCGTATGGTCCTAGACTATTTGCTAAAACAAATAGATCAATACAAAGGGTGCAAAACGCATGTGCAAGGTACATCTTTAATATTCCTCGACATCATGTACATCCATATCTTAATAAGTCGGACATATTAAGGATGTCATTGAGGAGAGATTTACATCTAGCCACGCTTCTGTTCGGATGCATAAAATCAGAAAGACAGGAATACCTCTTTCAAACATTAAAATGAAAAAGAGTATATGATTGTCGAAGTATCAGAACGGGTACACCAATTCTGGCAACCACATATCACCGAACAGCCGCGTTTCGTGGTAGTTTTAGATACATGGTGACTAAATGTTGGAATAATTTACCAACACCTTTACGGGAATCTAAATCTGTAAACGGTTTTAAAGCTCAACTAAAAAAACACCTTTTAGCATTTCAAAAATCATGATTTCACGTGTAGTGGCAGGTTATTTCATAAGCACTATTTAACAAATATATACGAATAATTAATATGAATATAGTACAATGTAATGTCGCCTCTACACGTTGGCCAACACAGTGGCGAATGTAGTGGCGAATATATTGGCCGAGAGTTGGTGACGGCGTCCACACGTTGGAACGTCGTTCAGTTTACTTCGGTTCGGGCCAATGTGCGGACGAATTTATTTTATTTTAGATGACGGCTCCGTGGCGCAGTGGCTTAGCAATGAGTGGCTGTGCTGGGGCCGCGGGTTTGAATCCCGCACGGAACAAGTATTTGTATGTCCTACAAATAATTGTTTCGGGTCTGGATGTGTGTACTTGTGCAATTTATGTTTGTAAGCTGCCTCCGCGATACAGGAGAAAATCCAAGTGTATGGGGTAACGTTTTTATAAAATAATTATAAAAGAATAGTGGATATTAATGGGGCTGTAAATAGATATACGATATACGATTAGCTTTATTTATTCTTTACATGCATCAGAAACTGGAATACCATTAATAAGAACTTAACTTATTTTAAAGTTAAAGGAGTTATAATCGATTAGTCTATGTTTTAAAATTGGGTTTTGATTTTAAAGTTTAGCAAAACATGTACTTGCTTTTCTATCAGACATTTGATGTATATAAAAAGTACCTTATAATTTATTTTACAAAAATATATATAATATATAAGACAAAAACAATAGCAATAAATATAATTAACACTGACTTAATAATAGGTACTAATTATAACTTAGAACATAAATGAAAAACTCATGACGAGCAAAGTGGCTCAGGACCATGCTTTGCGGCAGTATGTGTGCAACAGCTGTAATGATGATGATGATTCGAAAACTTGCACGATTAAATTATAAGAAATCGACGTTTTTTATGGGATAGGGTGACAAACGAGCACACAGTTTATGATGGTAAGTGGTTGCTGTGGCCCACAGACATCTACATCTATCCTCGATTACGAATCAAAATGCAGATGCGTTGTCACCCGCGAGGACTAAGATAAAATGCCTCGTTTCCTTTAAAAAGGGTCTCTGTTTCTGTGTTCTCTACACTCACTATACGAAACACAGCATCAGTAAGCTACTATTTTACGCTGATATTCTGTGAGAGCGTGGTCCTTCCTCGGTCGAGCCGACCTTCGTGCTGCAACTATACTTCTAATATAATTGCATGGTTCTACCACGTATAAACGACGTGCTTCATTTTTTTTTCATTTTAAAATTGTTCTCGTAATAATCTGATTGTAAAAAAACGTTAATTTTTTTTGATAAATAGCTTATTGATTAAAACTAATTGGTAACGCCAGTTAACAATCTACTTTATCAACATTACATTACATATCGCATTGAGTTCGTCCTAAGTTATATCTACTTTATCAACATGACTAGTGCATATTTTTTGTTTCCTTCCTTCCTTCCCTTTCCTACCGCACGCGCTGCCGCCGAGGTGAAAAAGAGGATCTCGGCGCGCGTCATTATACTAAGTGATATTACGCCATCCGCAGCGCACGGCCACCCGTCGCGTCTTATGTACATTAACCGCAAACCGCGCAGGATGAACATTGAGTTCTCCTGTTTATGTTTAATATTCACCGCATCAGACATTGTGTCTTTGTAACTCATAAAAGTGTGAGACGCCCCCGTAAGGGCAAAGGTGGAGAGTGTGGGACTGCACGAGACTGTTCCGAGAGTGCGTGTGCGCCGAACCACGTGGCGAGCTAGCTGTATAGCAGACACTCCAGGAGGAAGGCGCGGCAGCCCTCATCAGGTCAGTGCGTGCTATCCCACCTATATATTTTCCCCTTTGCCGTATGCACCAAAATTACAGTCCACTAAATCTTTATCGAAGATACCTTAAGTTGCTGGCGTCTCCATTTTTAATGGTCACTTCTCGCTGGATTGACCTTGACTTTCCGCCCTTATTAGATCGTTATCGTAATAAGCGTTTATATAATTAATTATTTATATTTTAATCCGACTTCGGATTAACCCCGCCCTTATTAGAACACTAGAATAGGTCCTAATAGGTGACATTCATAGTAATTTTAAAACTATATTCATAGAATGAATAAGCATATAATTATCTATATAAATTATTTGTTGTATGTTCACATCACGTCATCAACTTTTAACTACATCTATAGATTATACTGTTAAATTACATTTATTATTTGCACATATATTTAAGCATTATATTCTTTATAAATAACTTCATATTTATTATAAAAGTTAACAATTAAAGTTCATCGTTAACAAAACTAATATTTAATAATTCAACCGCGTAGCGAGGTCGCTTACAGACTACCCGCTTATAATTATATTATTTTTGCCGCATAACTTAAAGTTGTAATGCCGCCTAAAAAACAAATAGCATCGAATAATAGCGATTCCTCGGATAATGAGGGCACACCTGATGCTGAGTTGGTTTTATTGTTAGCTAAACGAGATGCTTTATTTCAAATAGTGCAAAAAATATATGATATGTCCTCGGACATCCACATAAACACTTCCACGATGGAGCGTTTTCTTGATGGAAGTTCTAATATTAATGCTTTACGTATTGAGTTTAAACAGGTCTTAGATAATTATAATTCACATTTATTAAAAATAAACCCTATTGCTAAACCTGATTATAACAGCCTCATTGCGTTTGAGTCTCTTTGCGGTAGAATAAATAGGCTTTATTTACAATATTCGCAATCTAATTCACAAAGTACTAGTACACCATCTAAAGCCAGATTCTCACTTCCGCCTATCGAACTTATGCCATTTTCGGGTGACATTCGCTCATGGCCTTTATTTTATGCTAGCTTTAAATCAACCGTCCATGACAACACATCGCTTACCGACGCTGAAAAGTTATACTATTTGCTAGGTAAACTAACGGGCAAAGCCCTATCTGTATGCTCAGGTATAACTCCTTGCGCTGAAAATTATAAAATTTTATTGCAAGCACTCGTTGACAAATATGAAGACCGGCGTATGCTAGCATCTACATATATTAATCAGATGTTCGAATTTAAGCCATTGCAATCGGCCACCGCAAATAATTTTGATTTATTTACTGATAACTTTATAAGTGCAGTGCGCGCTTTACAAAACTTAAAGTTAGGTAATCTCGCGGACTTAATTGTTCCTCATATCGCGCTTAAGAAGTTGGACCCGGATACCATTCGCTCTTTCGAATATAGTCATAACTCGATGGTACCTACCTTTGATGATTTAGTAAATTTTATTAAGACCCGCTCCAAAGTTTTGCAACGCACCGATTCTAGTACAAATTCTAATAGCGCACCAAACAATCGACGAGGTAACGGTAATAATCGTCGCTGTAATAATACTTCGTCGCCGAAGTATCAGGCGTACGTAAGCACGACGACTAGTTGCTCAAAGTGTCTGTGCGATAATATTGTGCATCAACACCTATTTAAGTGTGCAGACTTTAATAAAATGACGCCGCAGGAACGATTTAAATGCGTAAAGAGTAACAATGCATGTGTGAATTGTCTCAGTTTAAGTCATCGAGTGTCTAGTTGCTCTTCAAATTATAGTTGTCGAGTTTGTAAATTTAAACATCACACATTGTTGCACTTCCACCGCAGAAGCGATAATGCTTCCCCTGCGCTGGCGCGTTCTCCACCGCTTCAGCCAGTTACACTGAAGTCTACAACCCCCGCGCCCGCACACTCGCCACCCCTCAACGCAGGTGCGCGTTCAGACGTCGCGCTGTGTACTTCGTTCAAGAATGTTTCTCAACGTTCACCGCCTCCCGCGCGCGCAAGTCGTTCGCAGAGAACTGTTTTATTATCAACCGCTCAAGTATTTGCTTACGATGCTAAGGGAGAGAAACAAATTATTCATATATTATTAGACTCCGCGGCTCAAAGCCATTTTATGACTAAAGAGTGCTGTCATCGTTTAGGCGTTCAACAACACGATACCGAATGTACTGTAGTAAAGGGATTCGGTGGAGTTGAAAAAATTGTAAAATCGAAATCGATTGATATTAAAATTTTCTCACGATTCGACTCGAATATTAACTTCAATATTTCAACGCTAGTTGTTGATCAAATCACTGACCTTTTGCCCACCGCTGTGGTAGACACATCTGTCTTATCACACTTCCATGGCATAAGACTCGCTGATGAATGTTATAGCATGCCTAATAAAATTGATGTTTTGATAGGCGCATCCCTTTTCCCGCACTTACTGTGTCCAGACGTAATTTATTCGTCTAACGACTTGTCCGGGCCCTCGGCTTTGAATACGGTATTTGGTTACGTTATTATGGGCTCAGTGCCGACACTTCAGGTAAATCATTCTTTAACGTGCTGCTCAGTTCTAGAGTCTCCTATCGTTGACAAATTAGTGCAACGATTTTGGGAGCTTGAACAGCCACCCTCCGCACCGCCCATTCAGTGTCCTTCAGACATTGAATGTGAAGAGTTTTATAAATCTACGACATCCCGCGATCCTTTTACTGGTAGATATATTGTTAGCCTGCCATTTAAAGATGACGTTTACTCTCTCGGAGATTCTTATGAAACCTCTCGACGACGATTCATGTGCTTGGAGATGAAACTTCAAGCCTCGCCTACATTAAGGTTAGCATATGATGACGTCATAAAGGAATACTTAGCTAAAAATTATATATCCCCCGCACCGCCGTATGACTCTCATGAACCCGCTCCAATATATGTCATACCGCATCATGGAGTCTTACGCGAAGATAAGAAGTCAACGCGTCTGCGCATCGTCCTGGATGCTAGCAGTAAGACTAGCACTGGGCGATCATTAAATGATATTCTGCATTCAGGACCAAATTTGCAAGGCAACTTGTTCAATATAATTTTAACTTTCCGCTTACATCCAATCGCTATGACAGCCGACTGTCGCCAACAATTTCTGCAAATAGTTGTTCGCGATTCTGATCGTCGTTACCAATGCTTCCTATACCGCTTCCGTCCACAAGACCCACTTGTGTTATACCACTTCAATCGCGTGTGCTTCGGTTTAACTTCGAACAGCTCTGTACTGGATAAAGAGTTCGCCACACAAGTGGCAGACCTTTGTTGCAAACCGCGTTGTTCAGATTACCGACAATATTCGCGCTGATAACTTTTATCATGTCGCAGGTACTGAGAATCCCGCTGACATACTTTCACGTGGCGTTACGCCAAATAAATTAGTTTCAAACCCCCTGTGGCTCCATGGGCCTCAGTGGACTTCGTTAGATCCATCTCAATGGCCTCTTCGTACTTTAGACAATGAGGTTATTGCAAATATGCCTGAGAAGAAGATTTTGTCGCACACTGTGTGCACATCCGTCTGTAATTCTGCGATTTATGAGCTCGCACTCCGCATCTCTTCTTGGAGTAAACTTCTACGTATAATTGCGTACGTGTGTAAGTTTGCTAAATTATTGCCCCGCCGCAGCACTACTGTGGTGACTGCTGATGATCTCAGTTTCTCTGAGGTTATAATCCTCCGCGCCCTGCAAAAACAGCATTTTGCAGTGGAATATTTAAATATTGAAGGTAACAAACCTTGCTCGCCCGCTTTCAATCGTTTAAGGCCTTTTATTGAGAATGGTTTAATCCGCATTGGTGGTCGTCTTTCGAACTCCGCATTAGATTACACACAAAAACATCCAATTATACTCCCGCGCAGTGATCATGTAGTGAACATGATCATTGACTATTATCATATTAAAAATTTACACGCTGGGCCTGAATTGTTATTGTCATTGCTCCGTCAAAAATTTTGGATACTTTCCGCACGCCGCACTGTGAGAAGCAGAGTCTACAAATGTAATATATGTTTCCGGCTTAGACCCCGTCCAACTTACCCTTTGATGGCTGATCTTCCCCATAGTCGTGTAAGACAAGCTATTAAGGCATTTACACACACGGGCTGCGATTATGCCGGTCCTATCGCATACACTCCTGTACGTCGTCGTGGTGTACGCAGCGAGAAGGCGTACTTATGTGTTTTCACATGCCTCACGACTCGAGCTGTACATATAGAAATCGCTACAGATCTTAGTAGTTCTAGTTTCCTCGCTGCGCTTAAACGTTTCCTCTCTAGACGAGGGCCGATTCAGTTTTTATATTCGGATAATGGAACGAATTTTAAAGGTGCCGCTTCGTATCTTCGCGATCTCTATAAATTTCTAAACGTTGAATACCGCCCAAAGCTTGAGCAAGAGTGTGCTGAGAATCGTATAACATGAAAGTTCATCTGTCCCAACTCTCCTCATTTTGGAGGCGCCTGGGAGAGTATGATCAAAGTCGTAAAAACGCATCTGTTCCGAGTTATCGGACATCAGTTACTTTCATACGAAGAGCTTAATACTGTTCTTGCGCAAATTGAGTGCTTGCTAAACTCGCGGCCCTTGACAGTATTAAGTTCTGATCCTGCAGAGCCTTCAGCTCTTACTCCGAGTCATTTTTTGAATACCGCACCTTTATTGTCATTACCCGCACCCAAAGTCAAATCTGACTCTACCAGTCTGTTACACAGGCATTCTTTACTGGATAAATTAGTTCAGTCGTTTTGGGACCGGTGGAGGACGGAATACCTTCACGGATTACAGAAGTGGAACACCCCGTCTACGGCTATCGTACCAGGCATGGTTGTAATTGTGATAAATGATAATGAACCGCCCCTTGCTTGGCCATTAGCGATTGTCGAGTCTGTTCATCCTTCGAAGGATGGCGTAGTTCGAGTAGTGACCGTGAGAACTACTAAGGGAACATATCTCCGTCCTGTTGCTCGTATTTGCCCTCTCCCAAGACAATAAATCACGATTATTTTGATTATAATTATTTATCTAAATTAGGAATTAAGTTTATATTTATATATATTAAAAAAGTATTAAACCGCAATATTATATTTATGTATACATTTTCTCGCTTACCAAGTAAGGTTAGTAGATGAGACATGCGCATTGAGCGCATCCTCTCACTTTATATACCGCTTATTTATTTGTTTTCCTTTTACTTTTATATTACGGTTGTCTTTTAAAGGTGACCCTTTAAGGGCGGGAGGAAATGGTAACGCCAGTTAACAATCTACTTTATCAACATTACATTACATATCGCATTGAGTTCGTCCTAAGTTATATCTACTTTATCAACATGACTAGTGCATATTTTTTGTTTCCTTCCTTCCTTCCCTTTCCTACCGCACGCGCTGCCGCCGAGGTGAAAAAGAGGATCTCGGCGCGCGTCATTATACTAAGTGATATTACGCCATCCGCAGCGCACGGCCACCCGTCGCGTCTTATGTACATTAACCGCAAACCGTGCAGGATGAACATTGAGTTCTCCTGTTTATGTTTAATATTCACCGCATCAGACATTGTGTCTTTGTAACTCATAAAAGTGTGAGACGCCCCCGTAAGGGCAAAGGTGGAGAGTGTGGGACTGCACGAGACTGTTCCGAGAGTGCGTGTGCGCCGAACCACGTGGCGAGCTAGCTGTATAGCAGACACTCCAGGAGGAAGGCGCGGCAGCCCTCATCAGGTCAGTGCGTGCTATCCCACCTATATATTTTCCCCTTTGCCGTATGCACCAAAATTACAGTCCACTAAATCTTTATCGAAGATACCTTAAGTTGCTGGCGTCTCCACTAATGTTTAATAATAATTAAATCATGCTAATTAAAGTAATAGGAATGTTTAAAGTTGAAATTGGCACTAAAAGGCCGGTAATTGGAGCATCCACCCTACAAAGCTTGAATATAAAATTTAAATCAGATGCGTGTAATCACTCTGGGAGCTTGTAGCAAACTAAAAGCGCGGCCAACGTGTGGACGCGGCGACCAAACTCTGCCAACAATCCTTTGATCTTTTGTAAAAAACCGACACCACACGGATCTCGCGCCAACTTGCGGGCCATCGTTCCAATACATACCAATGAAGCCCAAACACCCCGTCTACACGTTGGCCAATAGCATTGGCCACTACATTCGCCACTGTGTTGGCCAACGTGTAGAGGCGCCGTAAAATGTAATATATTTTTATGTGAGAGTGTGTATATGCACGTGTATGTATATGTATTTTTTTAACAATTATGTTTATTCTTAAAAATGTACACTTTGAGTGAATGGTTGATTTATTTATTTTTTTAATGGAATGTTAGCGCCGATAACAACGGGGGCCCAATATCGAATAAATACTATTCGCTGAAAATCAGCGCTGCTGCAGTACGTGTGGTGGCATATGCTGAGTCGGAATCCTTTTTGGCATCACATCACTCACTCTTGCCAAGACTTATTTTTAATTATGTTTACAATCTTGTACCTTGTGTGTTTTATGTTCTTATTTACTTTTAAATGTATATTTTGTGAGTGTATTGATGCTAATAAAACTTATGTCTATGTCTATATCTATATCTATATATATATATATATATATATATATATATATATATATATATATATATATATATATATATATATATATATATACCTCACCGGCACGGAAACTTGGCCACTCGTGAATTTGCTGATTATTTGCATTGAAACGTTTTTTTAACAGTAAATTAAGGGTAGATGCATTCAATAAGTGTCTCTAATGGTTTTAGAACATAGAAATTTAATGTTTACTTCACCGAAATTTTTCTTTTCAAGATAACATGTTTTCACTAAAATTAACATCTTTCCATTGTCACTTTAAAAACACTACAAAGTTAAAAATTAAGTCTGTTTCTTTATTGTCTATCAGTTTTAATATCGGGTGTTTCCTCCTCTAGCCCTGATAACCGCTTGCATTCGATCTGGCATGCTTTGAATGATGTTTCTGACATCAACTTGCGGTATGCTGTTCCAAGCGGCCAGCGCTGCATTTCGGAGCTCATTTAGAGTTTGTGGCGGTTTGGAGCTGCACTTTATCTTTCTTTTGAGCATACCCCATACATGCTCAATTGGATTTAAGTCCGGGCTACGAGCTGGCCACTGTAATTTTTGTATTCCAACCTCTTACAGATATTCCTCTACACAATGTGCGACGTGCGGGCGTGCATTATCGTGTTGGTCGTGTCCAATGAATCCCGAATAAGGCATTACGTGCTCCTGAAGAACTTCCTCGATGTATCGAGTAGCTGTAAGCCGATTATCGACGATGACCAACTCTGTACGTGCGTCGGAACTTACACCTCCCCATACCATTATTGAGCCTCCATGGAAACTCACAGTTTGGGTGGTGGTAATGGGTAGAAACCTCTCTCCTCTTTTTCTCCACACTCGTTCTCGACCGTCTGGAGCACGTAAAGCTATTCGACACTCATCTGTGAACAACACTCTAGCCCATTGCTGGTGGGTCCAATTGACATGTTCTCTTGCGAACTGAAGTCGGGCTACTCGGTGCTGTCTGAGAAGTTCTGGACCTCGTGCTGGTCTACGAGCTTTTAAATTCACTTCCTCCATTCGTCTTCTCACCGTACGCTCACTAACATTAACGCCTCTTGCGATTTGGAGCCGCTGGCGTATCTCAACAGCGGTCAGGTAGCGGTTTCTCAAAATCTCCATAACAATAAAACGATCGTCCCGGGCCGATGTGCACCTTACGCCCCCACTGCCTGGTCTGCGGGTGTAGCGGCCTGTCTCCTGGTATCGTTTCAGTGAAGTTTAGAAGAAGAAGTTTCAGTGAGCAACTTCACGCTGTGTCAGCCCTTGGTCAATTAATGCTACTGCTTGTGCAACTTGTGCTGGTGTTAACGGCATTTTTATTGGCTTTAAAGCACCTTTAGTTATTTAATTAAGACACAAGATCACAATAATTGAATAACCTTACAGTAAACTTTTCACAACACACAAATTTAAAATGTGAACTTAGTCGCTCAAATGACCCGATTCAACTAAAAATTAAAGAATTCGTCATGGTGCACTTAAACATAATGAATTACCCTCTTGAACTTGAGGGTAAACATTTTTTGACATACTTGCATAACAAACATTCATCAGAAACACTTAAAGCTTTTGCTATCGCGAGATAACCGCTTGCCAAGTTTCCGTGCCGGTGAGTGTATATATATACATATATGTAGACATACGGACGAATTTTTCACATTCATTTTACATTTATCGAAAAATTGTCAGGGTTGCTTCCTGTGACCTCAAAACGTCAAGATTTGATGAAAATTCAATTTTCAAAAAGGGGGTAAAAACTATCTATAACTTCCTGATTATTGAAAATTTTCAATTTTCTAAGCGGGAGGTTAAAAATACAAATTGCTTCGTTTAGCTTCTGAAGTCGACAGCTAATATGTGCAAATTATTTTTTTTTAATTTTGAATTCAGTATAATATCCAGTAGTAGGAAAAGTGGCGCATGTAATACCGACACTCATCTTCTCTCACGACCGCACCATAGTCGCAGCACTGGTACGGCCTCGCCAGAGTCAATGAGAACAGGGCGAGTGGGCGCTCGCCATACCAATACTTTTATTCGCACGTGACTCCACCTCGGCTGCGAGCACTCCCCACTACAAATTTGGAGAAGAATGGCCAAACCTACTCGGAATGGCCTCTTTGAACCAACTCTTAATCCCGGGCTAACCAGGTGGGGTTTTGGGTTCATTATCATCCCGTGGGTGTCTCAAGCGCCAACATAGGGAATTAAACAGGAGATGGGAAGTTCTTCTTGTAACAACTCAAAATAGTTAAGAACTGCGTTTTTTAACCGGCGCGGCGTGGAAAGCGCGTCAACTGTGGAAAATATCCCCCCTATGAGACAGCCTATGGGGGAGACCTATTTCCAGAAAAGAACTTTTGATAGGTTATAAAGAATGAATGAATGAACAGATTTTAACAGCATCGGAGTATTTAAAAAATATAATTACTTACCCCGTATCCATAAAACAATCTGTAAAAATATTGTACAGTATATATATCCTATATACTCTTAGTAGATAAATATTCACATATTTGTCTATTCGTTTGTTTGTAATCGCGTTCTGGAAAACGGCTCCAATGATTTTTATGAAATTGTAGGGGTTTACAAAAATTAAATGTAGGCAGGTCTAATTTCAATGGCTAGAGCGTAGTTAATTTATTTCATTTTAGTTTTCAATAACGCATCTGCATTTTTATTCTTAAGAGGTTAGAGTAAGTCTAAGTCAGCTCAAATTCTAATTTCGCCCCCACTTCCCCGCGCGTCGTATGCTATGTACCGAAATATTTGTAATCACTAATACTGTAAGTAGAAATGTCGTTAGACACTTATTTCATTAGGTTTATCATATTTATGCCTGTTTCTTAACGCCAAGCCAGCCGCTTCCTATTTTTATCACGGTTATTTCCCATTTTAATTTTACGTCGTACTGTTGCGTAATGTATATTCTGATCGTAAACGACACAACTTCTCCCTTCAAAAGCCTAAGCGATACTAACGGAACGACAGGAATCAAGCTCAAGACGCCGATAGTTTAGGTAATTTCTTTTTACAGTGAAAATAATGGTATTTTAAAAAAAGTAAATAACATAAGCACTGCTTTATAGTTAGTTCACTTAGTATGCAAAGTTTCATGATCTTATTTAAAGTATTTTATGAATAATAGCGGTTTATTGTTTATTTTGGAGGTAACTTTGGATTTTTTTTCTATCGAGAAAATTTTACGAAATCGTGTTTTCGTCTAACATAATCACTAACATTAATCCTCAACTTTGCCATATATTTATTTCAAAATTAACGCTGCAATATTTTCGGCATAACGAAGGATCTTGCTGAGCCATTTGACATTATATTTCCCCTTAATTGAGGATCTATTTACCATCAGATGGACTGTGTGCTTTCACTGTGTGCTTTCACATCATATAGCTGATGTGAAGAATCGACGCTCCGGGAAGTCTGCAGTCTGTGAATACGTACAGGATCGCCTGCTTCACTACATCAGATTTTATCGACCACAAATCTTCGCTAAAGAACACCGACTCCTTCCAAAGATGATTCGGGAGGCTATTGAAATAAAAAAAACATTCTAACTTCAATAGAGAAGATGGCTGGGTGCTACCATCTGCTTAGAATCCTATAATAATTATAGGATTCCAAGCCTTATCGGAAACCGGCTTTTTCGGGAGGCTGGAAGTCGTCGAGTCTGCTTGCGAGACGATTCGTAATGACGGGAATATATCTGTAGTTCTTCAAGAGAGCGTAATCGCCTTTCTTGAAAATCAAGACCACTGTACTTCTGCACCAAGCCTCCAGAGTAGTGCCACCATGAAGGACGAAATTGAAGAGATTCTTATAGACTTTAAGTACCGGTTTTCCGCTCGCTTTCAAAAACTCCGCTGTAATTCCATCTTCACCTGGGGCCTTGCAGTTTTTAACGCGATAGAGAGCCTTCTTTTCTTGCTCAGACTGACTTCCGGGATATCATCGGAATAGTGTTGCGTTAGACTTGCTCTTGGATCGTTACTCACACTTGCGTGTGAGTGAAGAAGAAACTCTCAATCTCACTCAAAATCTCAGGTGTCCCGGAAACGATGCTGCCACACTCATTCTTCAGCTTTAACAACTGACTCTCTCTGCAGACAGATCTCTGGCAAAGACTTTGGAGCCCTGGTTCCGTTCGATCGCTTCTTCAATGCGAGCAGTATTAAAGTTGCGTAAGTCCCGGCGCATGCAATTGGAGATCTGTCTGCTCAGTTACCTGTATGCTATCAAATCTTTGAAGACTGCAGTTTCATTTTCCGTCTCACAGCCATGAGATTAAGAGTGTGATCGGAGAGTTTTTGTGTTTTTCTGCGGCGAATCTTGCAAAACTTAGCTTCGACCGCATGGACAGTTTCCACGAGCTTATCATTCATATCGTCCACTACATTGCAGTCTTTTAGGCACTGAAAACGGTTTTGTGACTCGAGCTTCCGGGTTTTCGAGGTTCCGGGACTTTGGATTAAAGCACGAGGGGGACGGAGCGTTGACTTCTTTAGACGAAACCTCTCCAACTTAATGTTTAGGTTCAGTGTGCCTTTAACTATTCGGTGATCGCTGCCAGTTTTCACCCTTGCGATCACTGAGAAATCACTGAACAGTTGCCGTCTCATCGTCATAATAAAGTCAATCTCATTTTTTATCGTAACGTCGGGGATCGACCAGGTCCACTTTCTGTGGAGCTGCTTCTGGAAAAAAGAGTTCATCATAAACAGTCCCTCTTTCTCCATGAAGTCGGTCAGCTGCTGGCCCCTTGTGTTCTGTTGCCCTATCCCAAATTTACCTACCTTCAGCTCACCTTCCTTCCTTTTGCCTAGTTTTGCGTTGAAGTCTCCCATTAACACCATATAATGGGATTTATAATAATGCATGGCTCTAGAAATATCATAGAGAATATCTAGAAATGTAATAGATGTTGGTGCGTAGATCTGTATGACCTTGGATACCGTTTGGTGATTCTGAATATGAGGTACGCAACCTTCGATGACACACTGCCAATCTTTACAACGTTGTTAACGAGAGACTTGTGGAGGATAAATCCAACACCTCCTTGGTACAGATGGTCGCCCTCCCGGTGATAGAACAAGTTGCCGGATTCGAGAATCACCGTGTCCTCCCCCTCTCTTCGGACCTCGGATGATTCTATAATATTCAAGCACAACTTGTCTATCTCTTCTTCCAGCTCCAGGATCTTCTTGGTAGTCCTCAGGGTGCGTCCGTTGTTTGTTGCCAAGCCAAATCGTCTTAGTTGGCAACCGACTTTCCACCGCAGATTCTTAGCACCCCCTGTCCCGCCTTTACCATGGTCGCCACCGTACCCAGGAATAGCACGGCCGCCGTGGGACTGGGGACCGTTTACTTGTGTCATTGCTCATGGGGGGTATTTTCATAGTTGCCACGCTTTACGAGTGGGTTCGCAACTGCAGTTTTTTTTTGTTATACAATTGATGTTATCAGGAAGATGCTGCTGCCCATCTCCTGCCGCTTTCCCTCTGTCGCCTTCTACGACACCCCCGGGGATTCTCAGCCGCCACTATACGGCAGTAATTTTTAGATTACTTATAAAAAAGGGATGCAAAATATAAAAACTTGTATGCGAGCCCGTGTGTACTCAAATATATTAGTATTCCTACATCCCTTGGAAGGGAAGCACTTTAAAGATGTTCCTTTAACTGATTCTGAAGAGCTAGGTTAAGAATTGGTACCCACATGTTAAACATAATATTACGTTTTTAATTAAGTTACTTCACTGATAATAAATAACAATACAAATATGATAAAGATGTTTTATTTTCCGCGAACATGAAATGCAGTAACATAGGAAATCCAAATCGAATGAAAGTCTCATAACGTTAAGCAAGGTCCGAGACACAATACATATAAATAATCCTAAAATACTCATTTTTTTCGGTACCGAAATTATTTCGGTAAAGGTATTGGTAAAATATAGTTATAACGATATCGTAAGAAAATATAGGTATAATTCTTTTTTTAACGGTACCACAACCGTAATTCTCAACCGTTTTGGTTCTACCTTTAAATCGAAGCTGTATCGTAATTCTATACCGGTACCATACCCTTATACCTTTACAGCTTTCAACCCCTGCTATAATTAATCAAATTAAATCCCAACCCAAGCATACAACTGCAGACTTCTATATGTTCATACTTCGTAGATCGGAACAAA
Source organism: Parnassius smintheus behrii (assembly GCA_036936625.1). Taxonomy (NCBI): domain Eukaryota; kingdom Metazoa; phylum Arthropoda; class Insecta; order Lepidoptera; family Papilionidae; genus Parnassius; species Parnassius smintheus. The sequence continues at coordinate 31,978,043 of JAUPFT010000001.1, read as the reverse complement.
AAATATTTATTTTAATCTATGGTAACCGCGCTTACCTATGACATCTGGACGTTGAATATCTCAATCCGCGACCATGGGTGCTGTAAAATGCTTGAAACTTCGATTATACAAAAAAGTTAATATACGCGATAAAATCCGTAAAAACTAGTATTATTTAAATGTGTAGTGTTCGCGTTGATATAAGAAATCACTATTTCATACTTTTATGAATAATTAAAATTAAAAAATAAAATAATATGCAATATGTACATATTTATCATGTTTAGGAAATGAATTGACATATACATAATACATAATGCTTCACTTTACAAGGTTTCGCTAATCAAAAGTCGCTTACCCAGGTACTTAATATTTAAATTTGGAATATTTTTTACTTTTCACACATGCAGGTTTCTTTATGATGTTTATAATAGTTACGTTGTAAATAACTATAAGTAAAATTCTATTTATTAACATTGGCGTAGAAAGGGAGGGGCATGGCATCGGAAGATTTTATGGGGTAGCATTTTGGGAAGAATTCGGTTCTCCGCCTTAATTTTTACTAAATATTTTTATTAAAAATTTACTAAATAATATAATATAATAAGTAATACTTACTAAATATTCTTATATTAATTATTATTATATTTTCACACACACATACACACACTTGTCTTAGTAGGGATATGTACGAAAGATACATTTTATGAATGAATTCATTTTCCAAATTACAACCATTGCTAAGCTAATGTTCCTTGATCATACATATGTAGGGGTTTACAGAGATATTCTATTTTTACTTTAAGGCACATTCAAATTCTTAAAGCCTGTTATAAGCACATCTCTCTTGCACGAACAGCTTTATCTGGTTGATCCGAAAATATACCGTCGATTCCAGCTGCAATGAAAACTCTTATCTCACCGATGAGGTCCCCAATAGCCTTAGGAGAATCTCCACTTCTAAACTCCGCAGGCAAAAAAGTATTTTCAGCTCGGAAAGTGTATGGGTGTACTTTCAATCCAGCAGCATGAGCATCTTGAACGAAACTTGTGGGTTCACCCAAAGTTTCATCGGCATTACGGGGAATAATATAATTTTTATCAGGCCCAACAGCTGAAGCATATCTAGCTACTTCTTTAAGACCATCGGGTGTTGCCATGTCAGCGTAAGTAATTCCGGTACCAGCAACTACTTGGTCGTAAGGCTGATCAGATGGGCTCTCGTATAATTGTAATAAGCGGAGACTTGTGATTCCTTTCAAATATTTCAAATTATTAATTTCAAACGATTGTATGAACACGGGTGCTGAATTTCCAATATAACCGTTTTTTCGGAAAGTTTCAACTACTAGTCTTTCCATTGGCAGATCCAGACGTTGAAAGTGAGTGCTGTGTTTAATTTCCGGATAAATACCAATAGTACGTCGTTGACTTTTTTCCAGACTTTTTACAAGATCAATAATTTCTTGGAATGTCGGGATCTCAAAAGCGCCGTCCATGCGTGCGTTTCCTGGCCTCGTGTCAGGGATGCGTTCTATAACGCGTAGTGTTTTAAGTTCTGCGAGGGTAAAGTCTTCTGTGAACCAGCCACTCATTTCCTTTCCGTCAATTTCCTGTGTTTTTCGACGACTGGCGAATTCAGGATGTTGGGCGACATCTGTTGTTATACTGAGTTCATTATCATGCCTTGCAACCAAATGCTTGTCACGAGTAATAACCAGATCTGGCTCCACATAATCTGCACCCATCGTGATGGCAAGAGAATAAGCGCCCAAAGTGTGTTCAGGTATATATCCACTTGCACCTCGATGAGCTATTACCAACGGTTTACAACGATCAACGCTTTTCTTTGGTATTAGCGGAAGTGAAATGGAGGCGGGTGCAGATAGAATTAAGCTTAAGTTGCTTGCAGCAGCTAAAAGTATCCATGTCACCAAGGTTTTCGCCATATCCCACGTTATCCTGTTTAATTAAATATGTTTTACTTTAAAACGTATATTTGTTTACAAATTTAAATATCTGCTAGAATTCTATTAATGGTCACTAAACATATCTTTCAATTGTGTAACGTGCATGATAAACCAAGAAATTAGCGTTCATTTTCTAAACTTATTTTAAAAGAAAATGAAAGTAAGTTATTGCTTTTGAAAATCAAAGTAATGTAGAAATTAATTTAGCAAAAATTATACGCTAATGTAATTTTTTTATTAAATTAAGGAATGATCACGATTGTTTTACAAGCCCTAAAACATTAGAAAAAAATTAAATAAATTACCAACGTGTTAAGTTTTATATACCTTAGTATATTTTAATTATAAGAATTTAAATAGTGGCTTATCACTATATTACCTAAATTGCAAACCTTTTGGTTTTTTCTTTGAATTAATATTCCATCGTAACTACAAGCGTGTCACGGTTAGTTATTTTTTTAATTTGTGTTGAAATTTGTTTGTAACGTTTAATTTTCATCAACGTTTTCACTGTAGATTGTGTTATAGCGAAATGTTTCTTATAAAATTTGTAAATTAATTAATGAGACAAAATAAATGTAATTGGCTTACCTTTTCGTAGAAGACGCTTGGTGTAATGCGTCTCGTTATCAATATTAAGACACAACCACAACGCGTTTAAAGATTGTACAGATGTAAAGACAAATGCTCTGAAACGGTTAATTTAGGTATAGTAGAATTTATGAACAATAGTGCTTATTTTAAATATAAATGAAGACCGCCTCGTTAGATAAGACAAGAACTTTAAATGTAGCAAAGAAGGATTGAGGTAAATGTTTAAATACTTCTTGGTACGTCACATGACTGTAAAATGATCAAGGTTGTAGGTTTAATACATATAAAAACAACGAGCCGCTAACATCTTTAAAAGTTTTAATAATAATTCTATGTGCTGATTTAACGCTATTTAGCGATGAGGAAAAACATCGTTAGAAAATTTGCATGTCTGAGAAATCAAAAATATTTCCAGGGCAGCTAATATTTTACGCTGATAATCCTTGGTCTTTCCCCGGTCGAGCCGATCTATTCGTGCTACAACTATTCCGCTAATATAACTGCAGCTACTCTACTATGTATAACAAGTTACTATGTTTTTAATGGCCGTATGAGGACGCTCAAGGCCGCTCAGCGAGCTATGGAGAGGGCTATGCTCGGAGTTTCTGTGCGTGATAGGCTCAGAAATTAGGACATCCGCAGTAAAACCAGAGTGACCGACATAGCCCAACGGATTAGTAAGCTGAAGTGGCAATGGGCCGGCCATATAGCTCGAAGAACCGATAACCGATGGGGAAGAAAGGTTCTCGAGTGGCAGCCTCGTACCCGTAGGCGTAGTGTAGGGCGACCCTCTACTAGATGGAGTGACGACCTGGTAAGACATGCAGGAAGTCGATGGATGCAGCTGGCTCAGGACCGTGCTTTGTGGTGTTACTTGGGGGAGGCCTATGTTCAGCAGTGGACTTGTGAAGGGCTGTAATGATGATGATGATGATGATGTTTTAAATTATTTTGTGTACTATGTTATTATATTTTAATTACTAGAATCATCGTTAATTTGCGGATATCCATTATATTAAAGTTGTTAAAAATAAATTTGCTTATCTAAGCAATTTTATTTCTAACATATATATAATTTTATTTTATTGCGCGGATCTCCGCGAAATAAAATAAAATTATATATCTGTTCTATTTGATGGATGCTAAGGCCCATAGACATTTAAGTCTACACCTATTCTCAGTTAAAGAGAAGGCGATAGGTGGTAACCCACAAAGATGCCTCGTTGCCAGTAAAAATGATCTCAGGTTCTTAATACTTACCACACGAAACAGAGCAGCAGAAAGCTGACTTTACACTGGTATTCAAACGTAATACTAAATGTAACTGTTCTTTGTTTAAGATTAAGTGGTGTATTAAGTTCTGTATTCTACTTCGTCTTTATCCACCAGCAAAAGTCCACTGTTGGACACAGCTCGTTCCGTTAACAAGTTTTGCCTTAATTAGCACCATTGGTAGGCAATTTGGCTATCTCAGATCATATAAACAACAGGAGATATGGCAAGGAGGCGTGGCACTTGCGAACGCATCTGGCCGCAAAGCGGCCTGATGCCAGTTTCGGTAATTAGTCGAATGTCAACTTGTGACGTCTTCACTGCTCGTGATTTTTGACAAAATCATTTGTTCAGTGATTGTTTGCAAAAATAACAGCTGTATTGTGAATTACATGAAAGATGGCATCTCATTTCACACGTAAGTACTAAAATATTAATGTTTTTCTTATTCAATTTATTAAAACATTACCTCGTGGTACCCAAATCAAATGTTTTCATTAGGAACAAAAAAGCGGCCAAGAGCGTGTCGGGCCACGCTCAGTGTAGGGTTCCGTAGTTTCCCGTCCGTCACAGTAAGTGTTCCCACTTATGAATTTGTACAAAAACTGTTGTTTCCATCCAAGTTCAAAATAATTTTCCTAGAAAGTCCTTATAAAGTTCTACTCTCCAGATTTTTTTCATATTTTCTAAACTCGGGGTTCAAAAGTTAGAGGGGGGGGGGGGACACATTGTTTTTTACTTTTGGAGCGATTATTTCCGAAATTATTGACATTATCGAAAAATGATTTTAGTAAACCCCTATTCATTTTTAAATACCTTTCCAACAATATATCACACGTTAGGGTTGAAATTAAAAAAAAAATCACTTCCCACTTTACATATAGGGGGGCTACCCTAATAAAACATTTTTTTCCAATTTTTATTTTACCACTTTGTTGGCGTGATTGATACACATATTGTTACCAAATTTCAGCTTTCTAGTGCTAACGGTCACAGAAATTAAGCGAGGACGGACAGACGGACAGACAGACATGGCGAAACTATAAGGGTTCCTAGTTGACTACGGAACCCTAAAAACCATTGCTTGCTTAGTACAAATCGACCTGTGAATCAGCTGGTCTAATAGCGCAATGGATAAGTGTTTTACTGATACTCTCACTCACACGATAGTTTCGTGAAGCAGCCGCTGCCGGCTTTTGTGAGTTAGAGATGTGAATGCGTGTGTGTGCGCTACTGCGTATCTATCAATTTAATGAACTGCATGCGTAGTAGTTGGCGAGTGGCGGGGACAAACTGGCGACAACAGGTTCCGATACATTTTAACTACCGGGCATATCTCCAGTTGTTTATATGATCTGAGTTGGCTATCGTGGCACCTGACATTTCCCACTTTCTACGCTGCTCCCTGTCGTCGGTCTAGATGCTTTACGTGTGGCTAAAACGAATATGGTTATTATGTTTGATGTCCAATAATTAAAATCACGAACTCTGCTTTTTTAACCATTAGGTGACAATATTTTTGATAATAATCGTTTATTTCGTACCATGATCCATATGGGTTAGTAATTAATTTGAAATCTAAAATAAGCTAGTAATGTCATTAACAATTGTAACTAAATTATTTCATATATTAATTAATTAATTATTATTCATACGTTATTACGCATCCAGTGCCGCAGGAAAGGGCCGTCTGGTTTCTCCACAATTACTCTCAGGATAATATTAATAATTGAATTATAAAATTAAAATATCATGGTGGGTATAACATTAAGTTTAAATAAATAAAATTGACTAGAAGTGAATTCTATTATATAATGACATAAATTCTGCAATTTAAAGCTTTATTGAAGCTTATAAAAGGACGAAAATATATTTGTTTATTACAAACAATTATTATCTCTAACTCGCACAGGCACGTCTGGTTGGTCAACAAATAGTCCATCTATTCCCGTCGCAATAAAGGCTTTCAATTCTCCGCTAAAATCCCCAATGGCTTCTTCTGAAAGATCTTTGCTTCTAAATTCGGCAGGCAAGAAAGAATTCTCAGCCCGGAAAGTAAACGGGTGTACTTCCAAACCTGCCGCGTGAGCATCTTGTACAAAGCTCGTCGGCTCACCAAGAGTATCATCTGCTTTACGAGGGATAATATAATTTTTTTCTGGACCTACAGCGTGAGCGTAAGTTGAAATTTCTTTAAGCCCTTCTGATTTTGCCATATCTTGATAAGTTAACCCGGTACTGGCAACAGCTTGATCGAAGGGTTGATTAAGTGGGTTACTGCTAAACAATTGTATCAAACGAAGCTTTGTTATTTTTTTCAGCTCTTTTAAATTACTTACTTCGAAAGACTGAATAAAAACTGGAGCGGTGGAATTTACGTAGCCATTTTTATGCAACGTTTCTACTACCGGTCGCTCCATCGCTAGACCCAAACGCTGGAAATGGGTGCCATGTTTGATTTCCGGATATATGCCAATAGCACGTCGTTCACTAATCTCTAAGCTTTTTACTAGATCAATTATTTCTTGGAATGTTGGAATATCGAAAGCTCCGTCCATACGGGCATTGCCAGGCCTGATTTCCGGTATACGCTCTATAACTCGAAGAGTTTTTAATTCGGCAAGAGTGAAGTCTTCAGTGAACCAACCACTAATTTCACGCCCATCGACACTTTGTGTTCTATAACGATCGGCAAATGCTGGTAGTTGAGCAACATTAGTTGTAAGACCGAGTTCATTTTCATGTCGTGCAATTAAATGTCCATCGGCACTCATCACAAGATCGGGTTCCACATAGTCAGCTCCCATAGTAATAGCTAGAGCATAAGCCCCCAGTGTATGTTCTGGTATGTAACCACTTGCACCTCGATGAGCAATAACTAATGGCTTACAGCTGTCGGCATCCCTTCTTTGTGATGTTTGTAACGAAAGAGAAGCTGGTACAGTAGGAATAATATTTAAGTTACATACTGCACTCACAAATATCCAACCTACGAGGCTTCTATCCATTGTGCGTTTTCCCTGTCAAAATATATAAATAACCGTAACTATATAATAAATCTATTGGAAAAAACAACAAGCTTTTATAAGCGTTCCTAGGGTTGGCACCCGGGTTAACAATGAAATGCATATTATTGAATTTTCAGCTTAGTCACCCGTCGTCAACGAGATTGAGTTAAATAAAAGTTTGTAAAATTGATGAACAAGAATTTTAGTTTTACATTTTAAAATTTACAGTTTGCTATGCTATAAAGACAAAACTGTTTCTGTTTAGAGACTGTCCCTTGTGTTGAATTATCAACACAAGGGACAACTCAGATTGATTATTTCAAAGCTATTAATGTAGGACTCCATATCCATTCCATAACTGACCCATCTATGTATTAGCCGACTTTAAACAAGTAGGAGGTTCTCCATTCGATTGTGTGTACTTATGTTGTTTTTAATGTACGTTACGTGATGTCTTAGTTATTGTGAATCGATTTTGGTGATAATTTTTTATTAAATAGGTTTATAATTTAGGGTTGTAGCCATTTGGTAAAGTCTTTCTACCCCTGAAGTCTGAAAAATATGGGATGAAGTATAGTTAATGTAAATATTTATTCCTTATTCTAGCTGTTAGCTAGAGCGTGTAATAATTCTTGGTCCACTCAAAAGGGTAAAATAACCTTATAATAAAAAGCAAATGTAGTAATGTAAAAAATGTAGTCTGAATTAAAATATTTTTAAATAAATAGAAAAATCTGTCTTAAAAGAATTTAAAACACTAAAATTTCTAAACACTATTTCATTTCACTAAAAGCAAGTCATTTGAATTAATTATCATTTGAATTTATTTTAGTAATTTTTGCTTTTTATTATTATAAATTTCTTCTTTAATTTTAGTAAAGTAGTTCACCTTAACCCGTTCGATTTTTAGTAGTAGTTTCTTATAGTAGCCGCACCGCGGGATAAATGTTACCACTCGGTAAATCATTTTTAATGATAGGAAAATTAAAAAAGTAAAATAAATTTAAAGCCTATCCTAACCCGATAGGAATAACAATTAGTAGGTACCGCACGCTGTTCCAGGGCGTGTTGGCAGAGTCTTCATCTTCAAAATAATTTTATTCCCAGACATGCAGGTTTCCTCACGATGATTTCCTTCACCGTCGAGCACGTGGTAAATCATAGGACCGAAGCCATTTCGCATACAATAAAATTTATAGTGAGCCCTTAGCCCCTGAACTTAATGTAACCTAATGTGGCTCAACGAAATGGGTAATATAATTTATATTTATCTATTTAATTTTTATGGTAATTCACTTCAAACTAAGGGTTACAGTGGATGCCTTATGACATTCCCAATCTCATTAAAGACATATATAAAAATAAAATAAAATAAAAAAGTCAGATGTTTTCCTGCATAAATTGTTCTGGTTGGACAACAGTTTTTTAAATGTGTTTATTCAGGGTTTTTCTTGTATTAATAGACAAGGCTCAGAGGAGTATTGCCTGAATTATGAAAAATATAACACAAATATTGAATCATATCTACCTGTAGCAGGTGCGTGTTTCCTGTCATGAACTACAACGAATTACTGAATAGAACAAATAGCCTGATTATAATGCGATTAACAATGGTACAAATATATAGATAACTGTTTCGTAGGATTAATGTTTTTATAATTTACCTTCATTTCAAAAATATATGTAAGGCGCAAAAATATTTATAATTATTGAAAAAACTCACGTACGTTTTTACGTACGTATAGGTTTAGAATATTATAATGATGTTTTATGAAAGTAACAAGGAGTACTTTCCAAAACTACAAAGGGGAAAATAAAAATATTTTTTTCTTATACGTAACTAATGTAATTTTTTGTAAATTCAGTGTGGCACGCGAGTACACAGTCCATCTAATGGTAAGTGGATGGTAAGTGACCTATAGACGATGAAAATGCAGATACGATATGAATATTTGGAATCTCTACTATTGTGCTGAAGACATGTGCTTCGTTTTTGCACCATCTTTCTTTCTTTAATCAATTTTATGTATCTGAGCGTGACGGTCACGCGAGTTCAGTGGTTTTCCCACATCCCAAAATTGCCCAACGTGCCTAAAGAGGTTTTCACATCAAAAAATGTGTTTTCAACACCGAAAAGTAAGAAGGAATGCCTCGATTCCAGTAAAAAGAGTCTCCGGTTCTTTACACTCACCATACGGTACACAGCAGCAAAAGGCTGGTATTTTTTGAAAACATATTTTTTATTACAAAACGAGAAAGTAGAAAAGGTGATAAATTTTTAAGATTAAATTAATTTTAAACTGAGCCAAAATCATTTCAATGATTTCGTTAAACATTTTCTCTAATCATGTGGGGCGTTGGCCATATGTTTTTAGACAATTCAATCCGCGGTTTGCGACCGGTTTGTTGCGTTGGTACTCGTATTACCGTGTCGATGACATAACTTGGTAATATCTACTTATTAGCATACTCAATTTATTATTGGAGATGGCAAACAATTGTATGAACCTGTGCCCCAGACTCTACAGAGATGAAATCTATGTCGTTTGAAAATACAGATCTTCTATATAAAGACTTAGAAAATGTAGCTACGCAGTAGTGGACAAAAGTTATGAAGATTTAAAAAAGTTGATTTTGGTAGTCGGTTTTTATCATTACTACACAATGTCATTGAAGTAATATGTACGTACGTAGTACATAATAGCTCAATGCACACTGTAAGTAATAATAAAGTTCCAATTCATGAGTGTTATGTAGGTTAATGTAATGCACGATGATTAGGATGCATTCTAACTGGTTTACCTAAAAAAAAAAAACAAGGCCAGCAGTTTATTATTAGAAATACTATTAGAAAAATATTTATAAATAATTATTATTTTAAAGTTATCGACCACATGGATCTTGCCTGCAAAGACTTTCCCATAAAAAAAGTAGTTCATTGCAACATCGCTGAGCGAGTTTTACCTTTGATAGCTCTAGTTGCTGCGACAAACTGGTGGAAAGAGAGTTCTCACTGGCAGTGTGAACTGTGAACAGCTCACGATCAACTATTATGTATCCCTTTTATTGACACGGGATCTATAACTATTGTTCGTTTCTTGAGCGAGGAAATAGTCGATAGATAATCGCTTTCTCGTCGGCGCTGCGGTGCGGTGGAACAAGTGCCTAACTCCTTTTTTGATGGGAAAGTCTTCGTAGAAAAGATCCATGTTGTCGATAACATTAAAATAATACTTATTTATTGCCACGGGATCTATAACTATTGTTCGTTTCTTGAGCGAGGAAATAGTCGATAGATAATCGCTTTCTCGTCGGTGCTGCGGTGCGGTGGAACAAGTGCCTAACTCCTTTTTTGATGGGAAAGTCTTCGTAGAAAAGATCCATGTTGTCGATAACATTAAAATAATACTTATTTATTGCCACGGGATCTATAACTATTGTTCGTTTCTTGAGCGAGGAAATAGTCGATAGATAATCGCTTTCTCGTCGGTGCTGCGGTGCGGTGGAACAAGTGCCTAACTCCTTTTTTGATGGGAAAGTCTTCGTAGAAAAGATCCATGTTGTCAATAACATTAAAATAATACTTATTTATTGCCACGGGATCTATAACTATTGTTCGTTTCTTGAGCGAGGAAATAGTCGATAGATAATCGCTTTCTCGTCGGCGCTGCGGCGCGGTGGAACAAGTGCCTAACTCCTTTTTTGATGGGAAAGTCTTCGTAGAAAAGATCCATGTTGTCGATAACATTAAAATAATACTTATTTATAAATATTTTTTACCCTTTTCACTCTGTGGATAAGTTGTAAAATTTATGTTTCGAGACATGTGGCAAATTAACAATGAATTGAGGTCACATACACATTATACATAAATAATGCATTGTATAAATAGACAGGCACCTGCTAGATGATTGAACACTCTTCGATTCCAACAATAATGAAGTAGAAATATTAAGATATGTAAATTGTAAATTTCTTGTTATTATATAATGTAACAGAAATCTTACTGTTTTAAAATATATTATTCAGATTATTTTTTATTAAAATTATTTTTTATTTATTTACGAAACTAGCCAAATCAAGCATTTGTTATTGTTTATCAGCTGCTACAAAAAGCCTAAATTGTGTCAATCAAGCAACATTAGGTTCACTGGGAGAATTACTGTGGTCATGTTAGAAATGTAAAAAAAAAACGAATAACAAACATATATTTATGATGTTTCGTTCCAATACGTTTAGCATTTAACCATTACCAAACTTCGGGAGAATCAATATTTATTTTATGACATTTGTCTTGAATTTGTCATATATTATAAAATAAAAGATATTTTACGTATTTACTTAAATACACTTGCATTATAATAAATTTTCCAAAGATAAATAATTGTGCTATGATACTAGTAATTTTTAATAATACCTTTCCTTTGATTTTATTTATTGAGTCGAACTACTTTTACGGATTGATACGGGGGATCCCCAGTGACCATGGGTGCTGGAAAGTACCCGAAACATCGAGAATTAAGAATCAAATAAACTAAATGCGATAAAATCCGTAATAGTAGTTTTAACTAATGTGTAAAACACATTGATTAAACGCCGTAAACATCCCCTAAATATAAGAAATTATTACTTTTACGGATATAATCGCGTCTAATTTGCTTAATATTATACCAGACGTTTCTTTTAACAATATAGTAAAGCAACAGTCCACATATATCCCACAACTGATAACCTCTTATTGAAATCGCAGTGGTGCATCAGAACGTATAGGCGGTCTTCACATCATATCCTCGAACTGCGAAATATTTTAATTTCTCAGGCAGAAACTCAGTCTATTGAGCACATGGTAAGCAAGATCTTAAAATTGCGATCAGTATTTTCAGTGGTGCTAGGCGGGGATCAAACTTAGGTTGCTTGCGTACTATAAAATCCGAGAAAAACCAGCCCCTGAGCTGCCATCTACCTATCTGTACTGTAGCTGTACCTATCTGTACACATTCCATAAAAATCCACAAAATTGCCTAGGTTAAGTTAGGTTCTTTTAAAAACTGAGTATTCTTGAACAATAGTACCAAGAGTATTAGATTAACATTTTATACATTAGGCGCAAACGGAACTATTAACAAGGTTTGGTAGGTCGACTACGACGTCTATTGCTTATCAAAAAATGTATATGCGGTGACACTGATGAAGAACATGTGGGCTATTCACCTGCTTTGTTCGAACCTTGATGCTATTATTACAGCTTTATGGAGGCATAATAAATTCTTTGTTAATTTAATATTTTGTTGTTCACAACTGTACCACTGAGATAAGACATGAAGTATACAGATATCGGATTTGACATCACAAGAAAGCATATGATAAGAAAATTATATGCCAGTATTGGGATATTTTGTAAATCCCATATGTCAGTATTAATGTATTGATGTCGGCTTTGAAGTAGCACTTTGGCGTAGTTTACTTCTTTTTAGTTATTGTCTATAAAAAATAAATACACGATAAATATAAGGTTACAGAAAAAGTAGCTATTTAATTAAAATAACCTCAGCTCTATTTGAATATACAATATGTATCGAAAACCCTGTGGTTACCGTTAAGTGCGTTATCAGTATTTTTTTTTCAGAAACTCGACCATTATAAAATTTAATTCGATAATAATATTTTTTTATTTGCAAATTGTATGTGGTTCTATTACATCTAACTGGCACGAGCTTCGGTAAAACGGGGTCTTTGATAATCCTCTTACTCTTCGGATAATGCAGACGTAATAAAACCACATAGAATTTGCAAATTAATTTTTTATGGTTGTTATTTTCGAAAAAAGAAAGTTATTTCTACACGTTTGAATACTGATTCTGTTACTGTACTGTACTGTACTGAGTCTAATACTGAACGGGATCCACAGGCTTTTGCTACATGTTGTATATAATATGAAATTATTAAAAATGAAAAATCTATTTTAGAGGTGGGACCGAGGTGACTGACGTCCAGTTGTCAGTGCTAATCCGAAATACCTTCAGATTTTTAGTTACTTATTATTTATGGCATAAAGCTGAAGATACTCCGGGCTGACACTGACATCGGGACGTCAGTAACCTGAGTCCTCCGTGATCACAGAAATCTGAATAATAAGGTATATTTAAATTTCTGTGTCCGTGATCATGGGTGTCGGAAAGCACCCGTAACGTCGGGAATTAAAATAAAATAAATTCAAAGCGATAAAATCCGTAAAAGTAGTTTTAATCAATGTGTACTTAGTATTCGCGTAAATATAAGAAATTATTATTACATTGAATCACACGATTTCTTAAGAATTTTTATTAACTTACTTTATATTACTAATTAAGTTTAGTTTAATTTACTATTAAAATGTGATAAAATCCGAAAACTAGTTTCATTCCATGCGTAGTGTTCGTGGAAACATGAAATCATTACTTCTACATTAGCTCTAGCTCATTTCGACAACATGATTGACAATATTTGATAAATGTAGGTGTTCCTTTAGTATCAATATTAACGTTTTGGCTTTGCCCATTTACCTACCTATAGTACGTTAAGCCGTAAATATTTCGTTGCCAAAGTTCGCTGGCTAATGAAGTCAGTTATTTGAACGGCTAGCCCTCACTGGGATGGATTATCTAACGATTTAACGGCCTGGCCACGGGGATCGGCGGCGCGAACGGCGAAGCGACAGGCGGGGCGAAAATTCGCGCGGCGCGATTTGAGGGCCACGGGAAGTCTCTTTGCCGCCGCGACCAGATAGGCCGAGACCCGAGAGTGAAATGTCTTTATCAAAGTTATCTCGATATTGCTTAAAAAGTAATTGTTTTTTGATTCAAGACATAATATTTGGATGAGATTGCGGAGTACATGATTTGAATAGGAATCGGGTTATAGATGGAGAATTCCACATACACCAATAGAATGCATCTAGAAAAAAAAAATTCGAGTAAATACCAGAATGAGTGTTGAAACCTGCGATTATATATTCTTGTTAATATTAAACTAGAATTGGAGATAAAAGTCAATGCGGATAGAATTTTAAGTTGTTTTTGTCGGCCCGGCATTTTTCGCGGCGAAAACAACTAAAATATTTTGTTCCCTATACTATTCGCCGCGTCTGCCGCCGCGATTGCCGCCCGACTCCGTGGCTTGCATCGTACTGACTACTGATTCATACATTTGTTTCAGTCGCCCGCCGCGCCGCGAGTCGCCCACGCGATTCGCCTGGTAAATTTCGCCGGTCGCGTCGCCACTCGCCGCTACGCGTGGCATGCTTCATACATTTCTATACATTTGTTTTAGTCGCTAGACGCCTCGCCGTTCGCGCCGCGCGAATTTAAGCTATGGCGAATGTCCCGTGGCCAGGCTGTAAAACAAGAAAAAAGAAGAAAAGTAATTTATGGCAGGCAGGCATTTAATTGAGTATTGAGTGGAACTATTTATAATAATAATAATAAAATAAAATTCTTCATTTCGACCGACAATAGTCATAGATTGTTAGTAAAACAAACCTTAACCTAATGTTAGTATAAAATAAAGTAGAAATTAATATTAAAATTTAGTAGCAATTGTACTTATCCTATATTAGTAACTTAAACTACACCCAGCCTCACATAGCGAAACCCAGGTGGGGTTCTCCTGGTGATGGTGTGGGCACCATTCCAAGCCCTCCAGAGAGGGCTATCCAGCTTCACAGCCAATGTGCTGAGAAGGGTGTTGGAGCTCCTCAATAGCCTGCTCATCATGGATGCGGCACGCTTGCGCTTGATCGCATAGAAGTCGTCCATACTTCATACGACCATGCGCAAACATAGCTGTCGCACTGCAGTGTCCTCCACATGACCATCAGCATATTGTTATACTCAACACGCAGAGCACTGTAGGCATGCTGCGTATTGTTAGTCCACAGACTGCACAAAAGTAAAAGGGTATAAAAGGTTGTAAAAGGATTGGCAATACGCCTTGAACAAAGTTAACTTGACTTGAGTCGGACCGACTCGTTCAATGTCGCTGTCGTCGTCCAGGCGTTCAGTTACAATATGTTCCAGGTACCTACTCGTAAAGTCAGCCACTTGTTTCAGAGCAGTCCTACGTAGCTGGATACGTGGTTTGAAGTCAAGTGGTTCGTTTTTACTTCTGAAGACATTTACGGATTTCATCGCCTTTAATTCACATATTTTTTATAGGAGAGGGGGCAAACGAGCATGCGGCTCACCTAATGGTAAGTGAGTCTAAGGTACCTACCGCAAAGGCTTGTAATTGCTGTGCTCGCAAAAATTAAGTTTTAACAACTATAAAATCCCAAGCAGACGGTAGCTCAACTAACTTCTTATTTATTTATTTATTTATTCTTTTTTGTACACCACAATACAGAAACATCAAGTTCAGTTAAAACTAATTAAAGTATGTACAATAGGCGGTCTTATCACTCTGAAAGTGATTTCTTCCAGACAACCTTTGCGTAGAGGAGTGATGCAAACAAAAGTTAAAATAGAGGGGGGCATACAAAATAATAATAATAAAAAAATACATACAAATAAAAATAATTATATATAAAATATCATATAATAGATTAAATAAATAGAGTACGAGAAAGGTAAAAAATTTATCTAATAGCGTTCTAAATAATACGATTTAACAAGACTTTTAAAAGAGTGAAGAGATTTAGCACGACGAATATGGAGGGGTAAGGAGTTCCACAATCGCACAGCAGTTACGGTGAAGGATTTTTGAAAAAGGAAGAAGAGTGCAAAGGTGTAGAGAGAGAAAGAGATTATTGACATTAGGATGATTTGTGAGACTAAAAAAAGCTTTTCAACTAATTACTACGATGCTAAAAAATAACGTACCTATTATCTAAATGTGAAAGCTTTTTGACTCGCCGAATGACCATGATGAAGTTGTTTGTCCTAAATTTTTATGAATACTTATACTTACATATTATAATGATGTAGTGTAAATTGATTATACAAGTAATATTTGATTTCAAATATGTGAGTAGTGCGCGTCTTAAAATAATTTTTTTTAGCATGAAGCAATAAAATGAGTTTTGTTGTTGTAATTTTGAACACGCGTCTGTTATCAGAGGTCATGCTTGGTTATCAAGTTCATTTGATTTTTGTTTCCTTTAAACTAATACTAGTATTCAGAGACAATTCAAAACACAAACTTAACAATGTCTAAACTTGAGTCTACACAATATAATGTTACACAAATTTTTATTTTACTTTAAGCTATACATTAAACAATAAAAAAAATTCTTTAACTATAAACGTTCTATTACAAGGACCACGTTGTTTCATTTTTGTATAATTTAAAGTTTTCATTAAACGACAAACTTGTTTCTGTTTTATATTTAATTACAAATATAAATAATATTTAATTAGCAATTATTGAAGAGACATTCTTCATTAGAATTTGAATCCACGAGAGCTGCCGTCAAACTATGACGGAGTTTGAGAGATTCTAATTGTTAGCAGACATGTACTCAGAATTGGAAATAAATTATTTAAAAAGTTTATATATATATATATATATATATATATATATATATATATATATATATATATATATATATATATATATATAAATATTATGCTAAGATTGGGAACTGCTCTGAGGAATTGTTCGGATTAATTCCAGCCGCCAAATTTTACGAACGCACATCGCGACAAAAATCACGATACTATCCACACCATCTGAATGCTTGGCAGTCCACCACCGTGCGTTTTACTAGAAGTTTTCTTCCCATTACGATCTCTTTGAGCATCGTTTACCACCGCCGATTTTTCCGGACCGATACGTCTTAGGGAACTTCAAGAAAAGAGCTTACTTCTTTCGCATTTGCAATTCCCCTAGTGTTGCAGTTGTTCACAGGTAGCGGTAGTCACTTAACATCAGGTGAGCCGCATGGTCGTTTGCTCTTTCTTTAATAAAAAAAGATCGCAGTATCATCAAAGCAAAGGTATCGCTGCTTTTTAATTACATATTCTATTACGTGGAGAAGCATATCCCTACCGGCAACGCACCCGCAATTCTCCTGGTGTTGTGGTTGATCATGGGCGGCGGTAGTCACTTAACATCAGGTGAGCCGCATGCTCGTTTGCCACTTCTTCTATAAAAAAAAAAAATATGCTTTTATTGTATTTATTCTGTAATTTCGAACCAGGAAAACAAACATAAATATTAAGTCAAATACAACAACAAGTAGGCAATCATTGACGACATTATTGTTAAATAAATGCTTTATTAAAACCGAACACATCCCCCGAGGCATATAGAACGAAGACCCCTGTATGTTGACATAAAGAATTTTCGCTAGGGTCGGTAATGTATAAAATATTTTTATTTTTTATTTTATGAATCTCGTGTTCTTTACTAATATTTAGTTTTCTCTACCTACCGATTTTCAAATTCGGTTGTGGTAGTAGATAACGGTCATATCCAGATTATATAGTCACAACTTGACAATGCTATATGTTTTTAATATCTATATCAAGTATTTATTGCCCTATGGTCATGTTAAAACGTAATCGTTCAACGGTCAGCAGAATATCGCAATCTTATCGCATAACCTCATATCATAGAAGCTATGTTATCTTAGGCTAACCGCACTGCATAGTTCGCGAGGAAGGGGAAATAATATATCATTATTACCCTAATTACCCAAGCAATACACAAATATTACATAAAATTATTTATATTTAGGGCTAATTTCCTAAATAAATATAAACTTACATGAACAAAAGCGTTTACGAATAAGTGTTGTGCGTAGGCGCGATTCGGTTTGGTTTTTATTAGTACTTTGTACGTCTACAGACCATACCTGTATCCATAGACATACCTGCTAAATTTTCTACTATTTGCAGATCCTTTTTAATATAAAAACCGTAAAATCAAAATTATTACCTCGATGCTCTAAATTACTTGGAGCCGATATCATAATTATTTTTTCGAGATATGTGACACTTTAGTTCAGTAATGACCACATCTGTTCACAAGCATTCCCCGAGACATTCTCCCAAAAACTCCATATTTATATAATAGAATTGTGTAAATCCTTTCTATAATCCTTCATATAAATATCGTGTATAATTGTTTTTCAAATTATCAAAAGGATAATTAAATTATATTGTAAATAGTTATTGTTGTTTATAGAAATATTTATCTGTAAAGGTGAATTTAGACCAAACAATAAATTTTGCGTATTATATTTTATTTTCGGATTGGCAACCCTTATGAAACCCGTTTAAAGGATCCCCGGCGTGCTATCCCTGACGAAATTCGTTTGTTTTTTCCACCTACCCTCGCCACTATACGATGCCTCTAATCCTCACAGATCGAATTAATAAACTTTGTCGTTAATCATTATCGTAAGCTGCGAATACGAAATTAGACGTTGATTACAGTAAGGGTGAATGGTTAAGTCGAGTTTATTAGGACCGGAAGATTTACTGCCGTATAAAGAAGTTTATTATTTTTTGATTTAACGGATTTAGAAAAGAATCCAATTATGTGTACCTACTTTTTTTTAAACAATATTGACTTGTAATCTTATTTAAGTTTTTTTTTTTTTTTATAGAAGAGGGGGCAAACGAGCATGCGGCTCACCTGATGTTAAGTGACTACCGCCGCCCATGATCAACCGCAACACCAGGAGAATTGCGGGTGCGTTGCCGGCCCTTTAGAAAGGAGTAAGCTCTTTTCTTGAAGGTCCCCAGGTCGTATCGGTCCGGAAAAATCGCCGGTGGTAAACTATTCCACAGAGAGGTTGTACGTGGAAGAAAACTCCTTGTGAAACGTACAGTGGTGGACCGCCAAGCATCCAGATGGTGTGGATGGTATCGGGACGTTTGCCGTGTAGTGCGTTCACGAAATTTGGCGGCTGGGATTAATCCGAACAATTCCTCAGAGCACTCCCCGTGATAGATGCGATAAAATACGCAAAGAGATGCAACATCTCTTCGCAGCGCCAGTGAATCGAGCCGATCGGAAAGCACTCGGTCGTCGACGATTCGAGCCGCTCTGCGCTGGATGCGGTCAAGTGGAAGGAGCTGGTACTGGGGAGCCCCAGCCCAGAGATGGGAACAGTATTCCATGTGCGGCCGAACCTGCGCCTTGTAAAGTTGCAGGCGGTGTGCCGGCATGAAATACTGTCCCGCTCTGCTGAGCACGCCAAGCTTTTTAGAGGCCAATTTGGCCTTCCCTTCCAAGTGACCACGAAACTGCACGTCACTCGATATGTCGACGCCGAGGATTCCGATACTGGCTGAGGCAACAAGGGGAGTGCCTTGAAACTGAGGGGATACGACAAAGGGGTTCTTTTTAGCGGTTAACGCGCAAACTTGTGTCTTCTGGGGGTTAAACTGGACTAGATTTAGTCGTCCCCAATTCGAGACTCTGTTCAGCAAAGACTCGACTTCAGACACAAGTTTGTCCCGGCACTCGGAGACGTTTTCCCGAGAAATATTGGCTCGGCCGGTGTAAAGAGCATCACCAGTGCTGTCGTCCGCATAGCAATGAATGTTACGGGTATGCAACATATCATTGATATGCAGAAGAAACAGCGTTGGCGATAGCACGCAGCCCTGTGGAACACCAGCATTAATAGGCTTGCAATCGGAGCTTGCACCGTCTACAACGACCTTGATGCTCCGATCTGCAAGAAAGTTTATTATAGTAATGAAGTAGCATGATAAATTACAATCTATAATAAGCAATTTTCTAAATTTAAATGGTGGTCGATTCTATTATTTATTTATTCTACTTAAATTTTAAATTAAAATAGATAAATTTTGATTAAACACAAAATAAAACAACACGACATCGGGGGCTTAAAACGATTATTCAGCTGTTGACTGCAATTCAATAAGCAACATACAACCATCTACAATATTTCTCTGTTTTGCGCTATTCATAATACTTTAGCGAAAGGTTGTCTTATCTCCTTCACATTTTGTGTAACTTGAGAGAATGCCTCCGCTACCGTGAGCAAAGAAGACACTATCATGAATCCTTCTCAATGAATATCAATTATTGGTTGTAACTTGTTTGAAATTTCAGTATTTGAAAACGATTAGATGTCTTTAAAATATATCAAATTAAAAATATATAAAATATAAAGTAGATCAAGATCAATTGGCCTAAGTCATGCGTCTTGGAAGATGCTAGCGCTGGAATGTGCAACAGTCGCGGACTATTTATATAAGTGACTGTAGTTTGATGAAAAATATCTGCAATCTGCAATAGAATTTACTGTAAAAAATTGAAACAACCTTTCTTTATGGTTGAAAGCGTAACGAAACCTTTGAAATATTTTATATGTAAAATGATTGTTTTTCTTTTATATAAGAAATATCTAAATTGTTATAAATGGAACTGTGTACTTCTATATTTTTATAAGACATACTTTTTTAACGATGGTCGCAAATAAACTATTATGTCATGTAATTCACAACATACTTTCTAGTTTTTTATATTTTCTTTTTAACTTAAAAAAACGTCATCATAAAATACTAAAAAAATATATGGATTGCAGCAACAAAAAGGCCACTGACGTGGCAATTGTTTTAATAAAAATATTAATAATACTAACTAATGTTTTATTTCATTTGGTATTTTACAATTTACATAGGTTAGAGAGCATCTTTTAAGTACCTTTGGGCACTTGTGTCAGAGACTCCCGCTCTTCCATAGCCATACAAAACGTTCTAGAGACATGAGATTACTTATTATTACATTATATATACAACACGTAACATAATTAACGCACTTTGAGAAAGTAGTTTATTCAGAATCGTTTACTGAATCGATTTCTTTCATTTTTAATATACTTAGGTAATTTTTTATCCCAAAAATAATTAAAACTACGTAAATTACAGTCACACTAAATCTGTATAGTCAAAACAAACTGAAATGGACCGTATCTTAAGCAATAAGACTTTTAAGAGTGCAGTTTTATTTATATTATTACTAATTCTGTCATTCAATAAAAATAAAGAAAAATGAACTTTATTTCAAGCACGTTAAAGACTGCGTTCGTGGATTTGTACTGTGACCACAACATTCTTCCGGAATAAGTATAACTAATTTGATAAATAATCAGTGCATAAAAATGTTTAACTAAACTTCAGTGTATGTATTATAATTATAACATAATATACTAATTAGGGTGTCTAAGGGTAAGCGTTAATTACGTTTCATACTATATATATATATATATATATATATATATATATATATATATATATATATATATATACGTTTGTACGTTTGTAGATACGTTTGTTTACGTTTCATACTATATATATATATATATATATATATATATATATATATATATATATATATATATATATATATATATAGGTGTGTGTATGTGTGTGTGTGAGTGTGTGCGCGCGCGCGTGTGTGTGTGTGTGTGCGTGTGCGTGCGTGCGTGCGTGTGTGTGTGATTGTGTGAAAATATTTTTTTCACCCTATGTGTTTAAAATAGGTTGAAACATATAAGTTTTTCTGTGTCTTCATGATGAAAAATATATTTTTATTATTAAGACAACGCTCAGAAATTTTAGTAATTTGATAAAATGTCTGTGGGAAATTCAATATTCAACCCTAGCTTCATTGTTGGATGATCTGTCCCTAGGGACAATTTTAAATCCTTACCCTTGTAGTAAGGGGGCACTAATTGTGTTAGTTCCCTTTTATTTTGGTATACATACATACCGTAATAAAATGTACGGAATGCTTTTTTTTAAACGTTACCTCCACACTAAGATTTTCTCCTAGGGGCCGTTTACACAACTTAAATTTCACAAGGACATACAGCCAGGCCCGGAACAATTGCTTGTAGACTATACAAATACTTGTTCCGTGCGGAATTCGAACCCGCGGCCCTTAACGCTGTAACTCATCGCTAAGCCCCTGCGCCACGGTTCTCCCAACCCATACCCGAATCGTATGATGACAACGGTGATAACTAAATCAAATATTAAACATTGGTCATTTCTTATAGGTACTTGGACAAATTTTATGAAGAATCCTATGTTGAAAAAAACAATAGGATTAATATCATCTTCATATTATTCAGAATTTTGTAAAACTATTTGAAATTTAAACCTAAAGTGAAGAGTTTTCGAATAAATATATTTGCTGATAATTTTTTTATGATTTTTTTTTAAATGTTCCAACCTCTAGGAATTTCTCACATATTGTGAGGGGTGTTTAATATACAAACCTTAAACATGGGAAAACAACCACAATCCATTCAATTATTTTAAAGAAGTAAAAAAAACAAACAAACAAAGAAATAATTTTAGGCCATATAAATAGTTGTTCCGTGCGCTTTTGCTCGTGGAAGGTCAGTATTAAGTAGTTTTGTTAGTAAATATGCTTCAATGAGGAAATTCTTATTTCATTCTCATTATGTGAGTCTTCTTGGGTAGGCAAGGTTATAATTTAAAAAAAAGCTCTCATATCCCATTACCTTCGCTGAGTAAGTATTTTCTAGTAGTTTTACTAATGTGTAATGCCGTACTATAGAACTTCGGTTCATTTATTTTGATAGTATAATGAAGAAAATAGTCCGCCAAGTTGCTTCAGCATACGTTACAGACGTTTACAATTCCACTAATTTTCAATTATCTGACATGATTACGTGGAAGATTTCTACAAGTTATTTTGGGTAGTACATAATACATAAACACTCACGCCTGTCACCCAGAGGGGTAGGCAGAGACTACGGACTTCCATTTGGCACGATCCTGACATACCTCTTTCGCCTCTTTTACATCCGTATATCTACGCATACATGCTCGTCGGTTAAGGATACTTCTAACGTGGCCCTAGTAATATAATAATTTGGGTAGTAATATAATCAATATTCTAGCTTGCCAGACAGACGTCCTTCTGCCGTTTTCGATTAAAAATCCTTAAATTCGCAAAAAAAATATTGTGGGTCACTCATGGGCAAAACAACTATCCCAGTTTAGTAGTTTAGGAGTCTATCGCAGACAATCAACGTCATACGTATTACATATTCTAGTCGTGTATGTCAATCGGCAGAAATTGAATAATTTTTTTTGTTGTCTAATGGCGAAGGACTGTGCTCATTACTAGTGGTGATAAAGATTAGCATTATCCTATATCTAATAGAACAGGAGTGCGATTGTCTAACGCCGGTGGGAGCAACGTTGTTTTGTATGAATGTGTCAGTATCGATTATAAGCCAATATCTTTTCTACTTATCTTATTTTAGGTAAGAAAATATTATGATAAAAAAGCTAACGCTATTGAGAAGTGATTCCCATGGACAAACAATTCCTATCAGGGTTTTATTTATCAACACATAGATATTGTAAAAAAAAACTATTGATATTAAGAAAACCACAGATCTATGTAGATTTCCGCTAGTTCCGTTTATAATAAATACAATCGTTATCATGTAGAGCTTACTTATATGGAATCTGGTATGTTTCCTGATTTATTGAAAAACAGTAGTCATACTGCTGAACATAGGCCTATGTTCAACAGTAGACTTGTGAAGGGCTGTAATGATGAAGTAGTCATACCTTTATTGGAATCCGGTTGTACATTGGATCTCGCTAATTTTGAATCTATTTCTATACTATCAAAACTGTTTTGCAATAATAATTAAAGTTCAATTGTAAAAAAAATGATGTAAATAAATTGTTTCATATAAAACAATTCGAATAAACAAGGGGTTGTTTGACAGCTTATCAAATTATTGAAGTTGCACTTAAGAATTTACAAGATTCATTAGGTATTTTTGTGATCTATTCAGAGCCTTCAGTTGTGTTCTCTATGATACATCATTGAGGAAACTACAACATTAAGTGTAAGAAGCATTACCTTTAAATTTATTTTATCACATTTAAGTAACAGGTCTCACTAAGTTTTCTTTGACCGTAAATATTCTTCCAGGGTTATAATACAATTGGGCATTCCTCAGGGTCCAGTTCTTGGCCCTTTCGTTCTTTAGTCTATATTTACATAGCTGGGGTAGATATACTTACATAGGAGTAAATCTAAAATTACTAATCTATGATGAAATGAAATCAAACTGGAAATAAATACTAACTTTGACAGGCCTGTTGGTCTAGTGGTTAGTGACGCTGACTGCTAAGCCGGAGGTCGTGGGTTCGATTCCCACCCAAGACAAATGTTTGTGTGATGAGCACGATCATTTGTTCTGTGTCTGGGTGTAATTTATCTATAATATTTATGTATTTAGAAATATATAAGTATGTTTATCAGTTGTCTAGTACCCATAACACAAGCTCTGCTTAGCTTGGGACTAGATGGCGTTGTGTGAAAGTTGTGGATTATTATTATTATTATTATTATTATTATTATTATTATTATTAACTTATTTTAAATTCTAAGCAAGACCATTGAGGACGTCATGTACCATAGTCTAGGTACCAGACATTCAACTTGCATTACAAATTTGAAATAATGGGTTGAATTGTCACACATTCACAAAATAGAGCTGGACCTCGTCACCCTGCTGAACACCAATAGCAGAATCGATAACATGGTTTTCGTAAATAATTTTATCGATTCTGCTTTCCGAGGTACCGGGATGTAACACCGACAGCTTCTTGGCTCCGGCCTGCTACTGAGAATTTACTGTCAGAAAACTCCAATAATTGATTTTAACCCTACCCGAGGATTCGAACAGGGGACCTCAAGGTCATATGTCGCGTTTACGACCACTAGACCAAAGACGCACTAGACAACCTTTACAAGAAAATCAGAGTTTTTTGAAGTGAAAATTTCTTTAGCGACGTTGTACACTTTTTTTGTAATGGGTAAAAGATGTTAAACTCGCGTCAGGACACGTGACCCCGATCGAAAATTTGTAAGACGGTTGGAGAAAGAGAGAGACAGCCGGCGTGGCGTAGGAGAGGAAGTATCACCCTCTCTTTCAACGGCGCGGCGAAAATGTATGCCTGCGCCTGCTGTTTCGTTTAAGCGGCGCAGGGTGCTTGCGCGAATGTTCGTGTGTGATAATTAAAGCAATTCGTGCAAAATTATTCCCTAATAATTCCAAAATATCAAAAATGCACAACGTTAATATTCAAGTTTTCACTTCTGCTGGCACTCCCGGAGTGCAACCGTCGTTACCGTTACGTTACCGTCGTACAAAAGTCGTTTTTTTTTAAATGTACGCACTGAATGAACCACTGAAAACCTTTAGTTACAAAGCCTAGTTTAGTAGGCTGTAATTTTGAAGTTAAGCATCGTGATGTGGAACCAACGGCAAAAGAACAGAAACTTTCCCCTATATAGAACGTATAAAGTTATTTAATTTATGAATGCTCATTGACATTAGTACTTTGCTGGCGTAATTGGCAGAACCGCTTTCAAGATCCTTATGAAGTCGAAGCGTAATTCCACCAGCAATTTCACCAGCAGAGCCATTTGAAATTGACATATTAGTTTCTAAAGTGTTTCTTCAGAAATTTGTAAAGGTTTGAGAAGGATTGACCGAAAAATGCTTTTGAGGAAGGTCTTTATAATGCTGTGGTGTGTTGTATGGTGAGTATGGAGAGCCGGACTCCTTTTTTACTGGATACGAGGCATTCCTACTTATTCCTTAGTGGTGATAACGTATCTGGTGGACTGTGTTTTCATTTGTTACCCTTAATCTATAAAAATAAAAACGGAAACCATACAGCGTTTATGAACAAAAGTTATCCTGGAATTCATATTACGAGTTACGTCTTACCTACGATTAGTCACGAGAATAATTACAAAACAATACTTAATTGTATTACGTATTGTTTTGTTTATTACACTATTGAACACCAGCCGATAATTATATGTTGTAGGATTTCAAAGAACGCGCATAATTTTTGGTTTAATAACTTTTACACAAAGACAAGCGAGCGCACAGTCCACCTGATGGTAAGTGGTTGCTGTGGCCCGTAGACATCTACATCTATTCTCGTTTGCGTATGCCCCTTTTCCAGTAAAAAGGGTCTCCGTTTCTCTACACTCACCATACGAAACACAGCAGCATTAAGCCGCTATTTTACGCCGGTATTCTGTGAGAGCGTGGTCCTTCCCCGGTCGAGTCGACCCATTCGTGCTATAACTATACAATTAATATAGCTGAAGCGTGGCTCTATCACGTATGAAAATATCTATGTTACTTACCTAGAATATTCTATGATTACATATTTTCTAGCGACCCGCCCCCGGCTTCGCCTGAGTCAGAGGGTTACATAACCATTTATTTTAATCAATATCTTTAAGATTTTCGGAAAGAAGTATAACCTAGATCCCTCCTGGCATTGCTTTATGTTAGTAAAATTTCATTACAATCTTCGGAATGGTGGAACCACATTCCGAAGGCTAGCACAGAGATAGAGCTACAGAGAGACAAATAGAATCTATTGATATTGATATCATCTGGTGATAATTTAAAAAAAAGTTATTTATTTCTTAATAGCATGATAATTATCCCCTTTGGACCAGTTAATTCAATATTAGGTATAGACCTACACTTCAATTTTAATGTTAAGTTCAAATTACTTTTAAAAAGGCATAGTGTTTATTAAAGAACAATTAAAAAAATGTGGAGATGAAATATTTTATTCAGAAGTGATTTTGTTAAGTGGATAATGGGTGGGTTGGTCTTCTCGGGCGGGTCAGACACGCCTTTCCAACATGGAATTCATTTTTCGTTTCTTTTTTGTGTCTTTTTTTAACCTCTTATCCATAAACAAAAAGGGTACATATTAATATGTTATCTTAATGCTTAATTGTTAACAATTTTATTATTTATTATCTATAAAAAAACCAAAAGTAACTTTTCTCTATCTAAAGATTATAATAAAATTTATATCTGTTGGCTACTGATCGAAATAAATGTTCACGTATACTTATTTAAATGTACATGTGGTGTATATGTGCATTTTAAATGAAACCTAGAGTCAGTCGGTAGTCAAGATTTTTTTTGTTCAGTTTCAAAAAGTTTTTCGAAATTTCCACTAAAATTTCGGCCTTTAACTGTATGTACTATCATGTTACCACAACATTATCATTACAAAATGCAAGGAATATATAGGAATATATATATACACTACGCGAACCCAGAGATTGCCTAAAATTTCCCCAAAAATTGTAATAATTGTCACGCTGAAGAACTGCAGTTTTTTTTATTATTTTGAGTTGTAATGAGGCAGATACTCCTGTCCATGTTTTGTTTCAATTTCCCTCTATAATAATAATAACAATGTCCTCCAGACCGAATTTCGGTCATGGCGGCCTGCCTCAACGGAGACTAGCCATCGGCGCAGGACAGGATTAGGAGTGCCCAAGTGTACGCGCAAGCACAGGCGCACTCTCTATTCCCTCACTCTCATAATCCGATGGGACGGTAAACCGACACGACCGGAGAGGATCAGGCGCAGGACCAACGGCTTTACGTGCTTTCCGAGGCACGGAGGTGAGACACCGCCAACTTCCTGACTCCGAGCAACTACTGAGAATTTGTTGACGGAAAAACTCAATAATTATTTTTTTGGCACGACCAGTCACACTACTACAACCACTAGACCACCGTGGCAGTCCCTCTATAATCGCATACGACACTCACGCGATGACAATGGCAAGTGTATTCCTACGCCGCCAATATTGTATTATGCCACCATATATCCTATACTATTAAACGAGCAATTCTTGTATATATATATATATATATATATATATATATATATATATATATATATATATATATATATATATATATATATATATATATATATATATATATAATCGGGATCTCGGAAACGACTCCAACGATTTTCATAAAATTTAGTGTCCAGGGAGTTTCGGGGATAATAAATCGATCTAGCTAGGACTTATTTTTAGAAAATGTCTTTTTGTCCGTGTTTTTAGGCAATGAAAACTAACTAAACTAACTGCTACAATATCGTTAGAATAAGGAGGTAAATTTTGACAGATTGTTAATGATTATAAATAGCTAAATTGGTATAAAGGGCGGTCACAGAATCGTCAAACCCCGGTTCGAGCCCAGACCGACCGACCGACTTTTTTTAATTTTTTTCAAGTTCCTTTTTTTTTGAGAAAATCTATTTTTCGAGCCCTTTTTTTAGTATTTTTTAAAAACACGAAAATTTAAATTTAAATAATTGCACTCATGATTTTTTATTCAAATAACCAGTTCCGTTTTTTTTGTTATATCGCTAAGATCAAAAAATATTATTTATATTTCATCAGTATGTAATTTGTATCTAAATATAATTTCCAAAACACACGAATTAAAAAAAAATCGAGCGAAAAATACCGAGCAAAGCTCGGTCAACCAGGTACTAATTATTACAATACGAGTTTGTGTTTTATTATTGTTATATTAATTATTTAAACCACGTGTTAGAGGCATGCTGCAGCTATATTATAGATTTCGCACGATAGGTCGGCTCGATAATTGTAGCACTAAAGGGTCGATTTAACCAGGAAAGGACCTTCTCTTACAGAATACGAGGTAAAATAGCAACTTGATGCTACTGTGTTTCGTAGTGAGTGTGCCGAGAGAACCGGAGACCCTTTTTACTGGAAACAAGGCCGAATGCCTTAGTCCTCTGGGGTGACACAACGCATCTGCATTTTGATTCTTTATCGAGTATTGATGTAGATGTCTATGAGCCAGAGTATCCACTTACCATCAGATAAACTGTGTGACGTTTGTCACGCTTAATCTATATAAAAAAAACTAGTGATTAATAATTCCTTCAATTTTGGCCCATAAACATCCACGTTTATCCTCGATTAAGAATCAAAATGCAGATGCGCTGTTACCCCTGAGGACTAAGATGGAATGCCTCTTTTCCAGTAAAAAGGGTCTCCGGTTCTCTACTCTCACCATACGAAACACAGCAGCATTACGCTGCTATTTTACGCTGGTATTCTATGACAGCGTGGACCTGCTCTGGTCGAGCCGACCCATTTGTGCTACAACTATAATATGGCTGCAGCGTGGCTCTACAATGTAAATTAAAGTTCGTATTTATTATATTAATAATTGTAAATTTCTTTTACTGATGGTTTATGTTTTATACGTAGGTGTTTTATCAGAAACGCGTCGAAATTATTTTGTATATTTATGATATGTTTGTTATGATTAGCGGAATATCGCGCTGCACACACTATTTATTTTTATACAATAATGGCAAAAGAGCATGCGGCTTACTTGATGGTTAGTGACTACCACTGCCCATAAATAACCGCAACACCAGGGGAATTGCAGGTGCGTTGCCGACCTTCTAGAAAGGAGTAAGCTTTTTTCTTGAAGGTCCCTAAGTCGTATCGGTACGGAAAAATCGCCGATGGTAAACAATTGCACAGAGGGGTCCTACGAGGTAACTTCAAGCGAAATTCACAATGTCGGACTGCCAAGCATTCAGATGGTGTGGATGGTATCGCGAATTTTACGTAACGTGCGTTCCTGGAACTTGGCGGCTGGGATTAATTCAAACAATTCCCCAGAGCATTCCCCGAGGCAGGTATATGCGATAGAAGATGCAAAGGGAAGAAACTTCTCTTAGCAGCGCCAGTTAATCGAGCCTTGTAACGTTGTAAGCACTACTGAGTACACCGAGCTTTTTAGAGGCCAATTTGACTTTCTCTTCGTAAGTGACCTCGAAACTGCACATCGTTCGATATTTTGACGCCAAGGATTCCAATACTGGCTGAGGCAACAAGAGGAGTGCCTTGAAACTAAGGAGATACGACAAAGGGGTTCTTTTTAGCGATAAACGCGCAAACTTGTGTCTTCCGGGGATTAAACTAGATTAGGTTTAGTCGCTCCCAATCCGAGACTTTGTTCGGCAAAGACTCGACTTCAGACATAAGTTTGTTCCGGTACTCGGCGACGTTTTCCCGATAAAATTGGCACGGCCGGTGTTTAGATTAGCAGTGCTTTTATCCGCATAGCAATGAATGTTACCGGTTTGCAACATATCATTGATATACAGAAGAAACAGCGTCGGTGATAGCAGCGCAGGCTTGTGGAACCAGCATTAATAGGCTTGTAATCAGAGCATGCACCGTCTACTACAACCTTGATGCTCCGATCTGCAGAAAAGCTGGTGATTCAATTGCACAATTTTTCGGGAAGCCCATAAGGTAGAAGCTTCAAAAGAAGTGTTTTGTGTCAAACCCGATCGAAGGCCTTCGCAATTTCCAAGCTAATTGCCAAGGCCTCCTCCTCGGACCCGATCGCCTGCGCCCATCGGTGTGTTAGGTAAACAAGAAGGTCACCAGTTGAGTGACCCCAACGGAAACCGTACTGGCGGTCACTAATCAGCCGGTGCTTCTTAAGATATCGCATGAGCTGGCAGTTAATGATCGAATCCATTATTTTCGAGAACAAGGAGATAATAACAATAGGCCTGTAATTGGACGGATAAGAGCGGTTACCTTAGGGGTCGGGTGCACAATAAACTGTCTTCCCCGAATTTAGAACTACGCCTAGGGAGTAAGAGTACAAGAAAAGGCGCGTAAGAACCGGTGCCAACTCTGTAGCACACGTCCTCAGCACAATTGAAGGGATTACGTCAGGCTCACTCGACTTGTTGTCATCCAGGGAGAGGAGTGCTTCGTGATTCGAGCGCTGCGTAAACGGCATGGAGCATTCACACCGTGGGATGGACAGCGGTGTGTTCCCCCGTCATAAAGAATCAAGTTAGACGCACTGCTGCTTATAGCGTGATGCTTTTTTATACGAGTGGTCAAACCATGGTTGGGGTCTGGCACCACAGAAGAAAGAATAAAACGTTCCATACCCTGAAGTATCACATCAGCGACAAAATAGGCAACAACGTTGGGATTGTCCGGCGAGAAGCAAAGCCGCCTCCAAGGGTAGGGTGTAAAGAATGACCGCATCCTATTCCAATCGGCCGACCTATAGTGCCATCATTCTCTCCGCAAAAATCTAGAGATTCTATAAAATCCGACATTATTAAGGTTGATTTTTACAAGTTTATCTTGACAATTTATTAATATCTAACTATACACCAATGGACTTCCGAATTTCAGACAACAAATCCTAGAAACAGTACCCTATTCAATTTTTAACTCTTTTTAAACCTCCCTACGTTTGTAAACTTTAATTTATAAGTGGTAGAACCACGCCATATTACGGCTGTAGCGTGAAAGTTTATCTTGACCAGTTATGGGTCCAGTTCCCCTAGTGAAATCGGATTGACAAACGACCTTACAGTCAACGTGATGCAATTGGCTACTGGCACTCATGGATTCCTGCAGCCAGCTCTTTAAAAACATATACAGATACGTTGTCACCTCTGAGGACTATGATGGAATGTCTTACACATTGTAAATATCCTGACTCTCTATACTCCTCAAGGGGATAGAGAAGATAAAGGAGAGGAAGGAAGCACAGCAGTGAAAGAACTGCTTAGTGCTTACCCAGACAGGTGTCTAGGCAAAAAAGTGTCCTACTACAGTTATGAAAGATATGTTATCACCTATACTAAATTAAGTTGCGATGGTACAGGACCTTGGGACACCCCAGAGCTGCGTATATTTAAATAAATTACCAACTGGACTTTACCAACAAATCATAGGTAATTCTGAATAAGGCCAGCTAAGCCTCGGTTATAAATAGTAATATTGAAAGTTTTAGCATTTACCATATCCATCTTTTGCGACACTCACATACCCACATCAAAGTCTGTCGTAATATTTTCAAGACTTTTGGTGTGATGTTTTACTGAGTTACAACATTAAAAAATCATTTGATGAGTACACATACTAGGCATAAAAATTGATTTTTTATGAATACAATTTATATTTCACCACCAACTATAATATTTTCTTAAAAAAAAAATTGCAAACCTGCTTACATCTTAGAAATTTTAAACATCGGTCAAGAAAAATTAATATTTAATATTTATACAAGGCATTAACAGTTGAATGCTAGACCATTGAAATCAAACAGCTAAATTAAAAATTACGTGTTATACTCGTATAGGCGTGAATTAATTTGACCGGCATTGTCCGTACATTGACGACTATTGTGGACTACATAAAGAGTGATGATATCGCTTCGGTCGCCTGGTTGATTAAATGGTACAGATAAATACACTTCTAATAATAAATATCTTCCTAGTACGCATTATTTACGCTTATTTGGATCACATTGTAAATTATACTGTGGTCACAAAAAATCCCTTGCAATTTTTTCTGCGAGAATACTTGTTTTAACAACTAAAAATCCTACACTATTATACGAGCGATATTTATATATAGCGACTCATCTCGGCTTGGTCTGATAAGGATCTATCAATGTGGCGTTATTTAGATTCAAAATAATCAAGGGTAATTTATTTTAGCACTTTTTCGTTAACTTTAAAATAATCTTTAAGCTTTTCGGATCCACGAATTTGAGACTACGCCTTGGGAGTAAGAGTACCAGAAAAGGCGCGTTAGAACTAGGATTGCATCAGTATATCAATATAGCCTAGGTTCCTTTTAGAACTGCTCTCCTTCTGTTCATAAAGTGTCATCACAATCGGTACAGCTGTTCTAAATGTTGGCCTGAACAAACAAACTCACAGACATAAATATTGAAAATGGCTGTTCA
Organism: Parnassius smintheus behrii; assembly: GCA_036936625.1. NCBI lineage: Eukaryota > Metazoa > Arthropoda > Insecta > Lepidoptera > Papilionidae > Parnassius > Parnassius smintheus. The sequence continues at coordinate 31,945,560 of JAUPFT010000001.1, read as the reverse complement.
TGTCTTAATGGCATGCAAATGACCCCTGAGCTTAACAGATGCCAGTTATTTCGATATTATCCTTTCAGCTGCGGAGACTCTAACCGTAATACTCCGTTGACTGCGGAGCTGTTTAATAAAATGGACGGTTGATTGGGCCCAATCCGTTTAAACGCAAATATCTTGATTTTGGTATATCTAATACTATAATATGTATACATTTCTGAATTCTCTATGAAATTTCCTATAAACGAGTACATATATTTAATAAAGTTTTAAAGTAATTAGTATAACTAAATATAATATAACCAGCATGTTAGTTCTAAGATAGCAGTTTGCTTCATACATAAAAACACAAAATGAGATTACAAATAAGAAGGTTCCTTACCCAGCCATTGTTTTAACATAATTCACCACACAATAAATATAAATTAATACAAAATAATAACAAACAACTTCGTTGTTTGCGCGCGTCAATCATGGCTGACTCAAGGAACGGACGACATTTAAGAATGATTTAAATAAAATATACTACTAAAGTGTATAAAGCTGTGAGGTTTTTATGCTAGCCTTTTTTATCCTGTACACATAGACATATGATAGAATGAGTTAGAAATAGCGCATAATGCTTTGTTTTTTCATTAAAAGAGCGGGTAAAAAATGTCTAACAATTGGACGCCCGCAGTCAACGGAGATATTTTCGTGTCGAAGTCTTGGACATCCGCAGTTAAGAGGTTATAGAATGGCACTTCACTTTTATACTTTTAAACTTAATCGCGTCCTCTAAAATGGTTCTCGAGAGCGAGAAATCGTTCTAACTAGGCAGTAGGTAGTACTTTTGAAAAAAAAAAATAGTTTTATTCGTAATTTTGTAAGCAACTACTTGGCTTGCTCGCAAAATTCGGTTGGTAATTTAGCCATAGTGATTATCTTACACGTGTTAGAACCACGCTGCAGCTATATTATGGATGTAGCACGAATGGGTCGGCTCGACCGGGGAAGGACCACGCTCCCACAGAATACCAGCGTAAAATAGCAGCTTAATACTGCTGTTTCATATGGTGAGTGTAGAGATTCAGAGACCCTTTTTACTGGAAACGAGGCATTCCATCTTAGTCCTCACGGGTGACAACGCATTTGCGTTTTGATTCTTAATCGAGGATAGATGTAGATGTCTACGGGTCACAGCATCCAATTACTATTAGAGGAACTATGTGCTCGTTTGTCACACTTATTCTATAAAAAAAGCTCCTCCATAATGCCTAATGTTTAACAGTAGCGTAGATCTATCACATGCGCGAGTCCAAATCCTATAATGCAGACAGGTTTTTTAGTTACATATTATGTTTCGTTCTTTAGTATTCTAGACTGTATGGGTACGTAATACTATTATTTATTCTGTGGTATGGGCTTTTATTAAAAAAATATATTATATAGCCTAATGAAATGTTTTGTGTGCCGAGTTACGTACATTATTATAAATAACAGTTATTGTGAAGCACCTTTTAACCGCGAGGTCAAAGTTTTTTCAAAAGTGTTTGTTTCATCATCATCATCATCATTACAGCCCTTCATAAGTCCACTGCCGAACATAGGCCTCCCCCAAGGAATGCCACAAAGCACGGTCCTGAGCCACCTGCATCCATCGACTTCCTGCATATCTTACCAGGTCATCACTCCATCTAGTTGTGGGTCGCCCTACACTACGCCTACCGGTACGAGGCTGCCACTCGAGAACCTTTCTTCCCCATCGGTTATCGGTTCTTCGAGCTATATGGCCGGCCCATTGCCACTTCAGCTTACTAATCCGTTGGGCTATGTCGGTCACTCTGGTTTTACTGCGGATATCCTCATTTCTGAGTCTATCACGCAGATAAACTCCAAGCATAGCCCTCTCTACAGCTCGCTGAGCGACCTGGAGCGTCCTCATACGGCCAGCAGTGAAGGACCACGTCTCAGATCCGTAAGTCATCACTGGCAACACGCACTGGTTATACACTTTAGTTTTCAGAGATTGAGGTATACCTGACGAGAAGATGTGTTGTAATTTCCCGAACGCTGTCCAGCCAAGTTGAATCCGTCGATTGACCTCTCGGTCGAAGTTGGACTTACCTAGTCGGACTATTTGTCCCAGGTAAACGTACTCGTCAACAACTTTGAGCATAGTGCTCCCAACAACTACCGGCATAGGTGTGACATGGACATTAAACATGATCTTTGTTTTGTCCATGTTCATCTTAAGACCTATCCGTTGGGAGACCCATTGAGGTCATTGAGCATAGTGCTAAGGTCCTCCAGCGATTCTAGAGTATTAAAGTGTTTGTTTACAGAATAATAATTATTTTACCGAAAATTATTGTTTGATCCACATACAATCAAAACAATAATTAATACTTAATTAAATAGTTAAAATAAAACATAGTAACAAAATATACGTTTTATTAGAATACTTATATCATGTAACTTTATATTGCATAATGTTTAATTTATAAGTTTTCTATATAGACGTAATTACTGAGAAAATTACGTTTTCTTAACGCTGAACAAAGTTCAGTCGCCCAGGTACTACTAAAATGAACTCAATCGTGGCAACTATGCCAAATTTAACCTTCTATGTGGTATGCTATGGTGTCCAGGGGCCTTTTGGGACGATGTAATGATGATAATGATAATGGTTGCGTTTTACATTGAGTTATAGTTATATAAATCAATGGCTATTTATAAAAAAAAAGACAAATTAAAAAATCACGTTGATTCGGATATAGGTCATCAGTCATCAGTCATCACTCACACACGGTATCACTTAAAATTTCGGATTTGAATATCAGTTGAGAAAAGTTCTGTAGTTAGTTCTCTTTCATCGTGTTTATCAATCACAAACAAAGACAAAGTCATTTTGTGCTCAGAGTTTACATCATGTTTTAGGTGTTATGCTGTCACAAACTATTTTCAATATGATTTATTATAAAGATGTTTTATTTTATAGTAATATGTAAGGACAATAATTTTGAAAGGCTTATCAATTTTAGTTTAAAGACAACATTAAATGTGAGTTCCTATAAATAAAAAGTACTGTCGATGGCATTCGTTATGGGCCCCTAAAGGCATGAAATTTGTGGATTCCAAAATACTTCATTATCCGTGACAATCGACAATCAATCATCCAAAAGCTCGCAAAACAATAATCACATTATCATTCTCCCATAATAACAAATGTAGTCTCGAAATGCTTAAAGAACCCGCTTTGTAAAGTTTTATTTTTTGTGTTCAAAATAAATAATTTTTCGAGAAATATCGTATCGAAGGCGAGCCTCGTTCGGAATCGAACAATGTTAACTTATGAGCGAACGTATTATTTATTGAAAACGAGAAAAAAATGAATACGAAGTGGTTTGACATATTGTTAAGGGTCCTTATAAAATTATTTGCTATCACGCCATCCGAGACTTCCAAGACATGTTACGAAGAAGCCATTCAAAACGAAACAAGGCTGGTTGGTTTAACGTTTGCAAAGCGCCCTGTATGCGTGTACGAGTAATAAAACAATAAAAGTTATCGAAACATTTAGGCGGGTAAATTTTATGGACATAGAGAATGTTGTCTAAGGTCACGTACCTCGGCAATTATAACGTTCTCCTTAAAATTACCATATAGAACCATTTGAGTGCTATTAATAATGCTTAGAATGAATATTTCGAATTCCCAAATGTCATCCAACTTATTAACCGCCATCATTTTTTGTCAAAGTTTTATTTGTTTTTGGATTGAGCGCTTTGGTTTTGGCGCGGTCATTTCGATCTTTCGTTTTTTGTCTCGCATCATGTCATCTCGCAAGATGAAATATTGTTTACAGATAATTAGTTATTTTATAATAAAGACTTTTCTTTGTAAATTGCTTAATTAATTATTGTTTAAATTAGTACAGGAAAAGGGCGTATGTGACCTACAAACTTTACGTTCAAAAAGCATGATACTATTACAAAAGCATGATAATCGCTAATTAAAGTTAAAATTAAATTTAATTTCTATCGGATAAGGTTTATTCGGAAATGCAGAACTCAAATCTCGGGGTTCAATATTATTAAGGAAAAGTTACATCTAGCAGTAAATTTAGTAAGTTGAGTAAAGAAGAATAGAAAATGTAAGAGTAACAGTTTACATTTCATTCCTAATTTATGTCTTTAGTGTTTTTCTTAATATTTTAATTAAAAGTAATAATTTTATATCGAAATAGAAACGAAATTTTTGCGCGTATTCTATGAGGATCGTTATGGTAATTACATTTACGATTTAATAAAAATATAAATGATATGGACACTGCTTTTTAAAAGTTGTCTTAAGTTATTTATATAATATAATATGTGATTAATATTTCAAGAAGGAAAACTATTTAAATAATGTCTAATTCATCGATAAACAATCCACAAAAAGATTCTACTAAATGAATAAATTAAGATTCCAAAGAGAGTGATCGATAGATCCTTAGATCAGATCTATAGATCATATCGAATTGGAAAATAGAATGCATGAGTAAGACAAAATATAATTAATGATCAGCCTTCGAAATTTGAATCGGTTTGGTGCAGACATGTTGGCGTCGTCGCAATAAACAAAAGGCAAAAACTTTTGTTTCATATTTTGTGTTTTTTATTTATGCATGTAAAACATTAGTAGATGCTCACAATTAATCATTCTTGGGTGCATTGTTGCATCTGTTGAGACGTTTTGTAGAACTCGAAGGCTATTGTTCAAGTTGGACCTCTGTGCTTTCAGATAATTAATCTTATAATACACCACCTGTGAACTGAAATAAATAACGGCTCAAATATTTTATCAAAAATGTTTTTTAATATATACTCTAAAATATAGGAAAATAGCGTTCCCTTAACCATCGAGAGATGTCTGTAGTAGTTCTCTTAAGTATCGCGTATTTACTAACTTACAAGTGACATATGAAATAAAGCACTTCATATATTTCATTTTAAAACGATTACCTGCAAACAATCATCTGTTGCCTGTCTTGAGTAGGAGTCAATCCGTCAAAGTCTTCCCGATGTAGGCGCCGTACTTGTCGCTGTTGTTCGTGGGAAAATGGAGTGTATCCACCTCCTTTAGTAATCTTCATGTTTATAACTTATGATAGAATATAAAAATAATATAACGATGTAATTTGGCAAATGCTATTAAAACAAATAAATTCATAATAATGTACCTATATACATAATTGTATAGGTAGTACATATCTTAATATATATAAATTACGTGTCACGTTGTTTGTCCGCGATGGACTCCTACCTACTTAACAAATTTGCACACCTTGTGCAGTTTGGTCCAACTTGAGAGATAGGATAGTTTTTTTGCCCATGAGTGACTTCTAATTTTTTTTTGAATTTAAGGTTTTTTAATAGAACATGACAAAGGGTTGTCGAAAAGGGCAGTACGTCTGCCTGGTAAGCTAGTATCTCAGACGAAATAAAAATTATTTCGTCTGAGGCTAGTATCTACATAATTTATACTATTGATGATGTTTAAAATGTTAATATTTATTACCGAAATTAATTTTCCATGGGTACATCTAACATGCATTAGCTTATGTACTATTGATTAAAAATACCTAGAAATTCATAGTTTTAAATTAATATTGTGCTAAACAAACGGCTATTAGTGTCTAATAGCCGTTTGTATAGCATAATATCACTTACTCTTTGACATTATATGGAACTGTCGTGAAGTATTTTAACTGAGATCTTTTAAAGAGCTATGATTGTTTTTCTAAGAATACCTTAAACTTTTCTATTCCGAACCACTAAACTGTAACATGGGTTAACTTATAACCCTTAAAAAAAGAAACAAACGAATATGCGACCAGTTTTTTCACCTGACAACATCCAAGGATAGTTTTTATGAACGCCGTTATGAAAATTAAATTATAGGTTATAATTTTAATATGATAGGTGTATAATATATTCTTGTTTTGAGATTTTATCTGTGTACGGCATTAATTCTTTTTTCTAATATTTTCTAATTTAAGTAGTATAAACTTTTTTAGTTTACTTGGTATCGGGGTAAGTATTTCAAAATACGGCGGTAATTATGTGTTTATTTTATACTTAAAGGAAACCTATATAGTATTTTTGTACAAAGTATTGTTCGCGTTGTAAATGTGCATTGCCTCCACGATACAGAAGGAAACAGACCTAGTGAACGTAGCGAATCTTAGTGTGCATAAAAACTACTTCATTTAACGAATTGTATATCTTTTTCTTTAAAATATTTATATTATCTTATTTCAACTAATCAGAGTAATTAATGCACAATAGTAGCACTATAGCATTTGCCATTTACATTATAGACGTTAATACTTAATAGCAAAAACTTACTGTTAGATCATAATCAAAAAGATCGCATCTACAAAGAAATCTGCGACGATCAGACTACGGGCGCCCCGCCTATAGAAACTATTAACGACATGTTACTTTTTACTATCATGAAAAAACTGCGGCTGCGACAAAAGGCGATCGTTGTCCAAGATCAAGATAAAGGGACCATAAATAACACTTATTTTTTTGTTTCTATTATCATAATTATAGGTGCCCATATTTATACAACGAATTATTTAAATTTAATATCTATAATTTTGTTTTGGGGACCCAAGAAATATTTTATTAATGACGATAAGATTTTCTGGTTAAATCAGATTTCATGGGCTGAGAGATTTCAGATTCATTAACTGTGTAAACATAGTCTTGTCTCAAACTTGGTCACACTGTAATAAGCAACTATATGCACGTACTTGTTCTAAGTATGTTCAAACCCTTTTTTGCCCGTGTGGCGTGTTCTTAGAATAAGCTAAACATGGTTACAGCTCGGTTTTTGCATAACTTATTATGTATGAGGCGTCTTTCTTTCTTTGTTGGTCTGAGTCTAAACATATAATTTCTATTTTTTAGTCAGCTTTATGTAGGTACATAAAATTGTCACAATTATTGTGTGCATAAGGCTGACTATAAAATTGTACATTCTGGTACTGCCATTCACAGGGACCTGTTTTTTAAAAGCCGACAAACGTTCCTGCAATTCAGCAGTTGCAGTTGTTCATGGGCGGTGATATTAACTTACCTTTAGATAACCCGCATGCTCGTTTTTAGGGTTCCGTAGTCAACTAGGAATCCTTATATCCTGTCTGTCCGTCTGTCCGTCCTCGCTTAATCTCTGTGACCGTTAGCACCAGAAAGCTGAAATTTGTTACCAATATGTGTATCAATCACGCCGACAAAGTGGTAAAATAAAAATTGTAAAAAATGTTTTATTAGGGTAGCCCCCTATATGTAAAGTGGGAAGTGATTTTTTTTTTAATTTCAACCCTAACGTGTGATATATTGTTGGAAAGGTATTTAAAAATAAATAGGGGTTTACTAAGATCATTTTTGAGCATGTCAATAATTTCGGAAATAATCGCTCCAAAAGTAAAAAACAATGTGCCCCCCCCCCCCTCTAACTTTTGAACCATAAGTTTAGAAAATATGAAAAAATCTGAAAAGTAGAAATTTATAAGGACTTTCTAGGAAAATCATTTTGAACTTGGATGGAAACAACAGTACCCACTACCGGGAGCAGTTGCAGGAGCGCGGAGCGCTGCTGGAGCGCGAACATAATGGATACCCACCTTTAAACTCATAAGTGGGAACACTTATTGTGACGGACGGGAAACTACGGAACCCTATACTGAGCGTGGCCCGACACGCTCTTGGCCGCTTTTTATTTTATATAGGTGAGGGGCAAACGAGTATGCGGCTCACCTGATGTTAAGTGACTACTGCTGCCCATGATCAACGTAACACCAGGGGAATAGCAGGTGCGTTGCCGGCCCTTTAGAAAGGAGTAAGCTCTTTTCTTGAAGGCCCCTAAGTCGAATCGGTCCGGAAAAATCGCCGGTGGTAAACAATTCCACAGAGACGTCGTATGCGGAAGAAAACTCCTCGTGAAACGTACAGTGGTGGACGGACTAACCTTATTTGAATTGATTTTATAATTCAAACCCTGAGACATTCGTTAATATATAGGTAAAAATTTTATAATATCATCACTAATATAATATTTCAAAATGTTGACATAATATTTCAAAAATAAATTTTCGTTAGTTCGCATATTATTATCTATAACATATAAAAGTTCCACAGTATTGCTTTTTATGGAGGACAATAGTATTTAAGTCATACTCGTATCATATCAATCTTTCTAAATCATAATCCTTTTTAAGGGTGCACCAACAGCCGTTTATCACTTAGAAAATTTGCCCATACTCATATCACATATACAGAAAAAAAGTAATTTTTACCTATTTTTAATTAGGAGGCAAACGAGCATGGTAAGTGTTGACCGTCACCCATGAACATCTGCAACACCAGGAGAATCGCAAGTGCGTTGCCGTCTTCTGTCTCGTTCTCTCTCTCTCTCTCTCTCTCTCTCTCTCTATATATATATATATATATATATATATATATATATATATATATATATATATATATATATGTATGTATATATATATAAGGTTAAATTATCTAATGAGATAGGATGGAATGTCTGGGTATGAGTAGGTAATTAGATCTCAACTACTATTTTTAAAAATTACGTTGTTTTTAGATTTTGTTAAGAATTTTGATTTGGTGAAGAGATTTGGTCTAGTAGTCGTAAGCGTGACTTCAGAAGATCAGCTCTTGTGGTCCTGGAATAGGCCAAAATCAAATGGTGTTTTTGTTCGGAAATTCTCAGTACCAGCCCAGAGTCAGGAATTTGACGGTGTTTCACCCCGTGCCTCGAAAAGCACTTAAAGCTGTTGGTCCTGATCTCCTGATCTCTCTGGTCGTACTGTCGCATCAGACTATGAGAGTGAGGATAAAGAGAGTGTATCTGTGCTTGCGCATCAAAATTCTTAACAATCTTGCACTCCAAAACTCTAATCCACCTTGATATAGTTACCACGTAGGCCACGTAGTAGTCCACGTTGATATAGTTATTATTATTTTAGAATTTTTTACATTACATTATTTTAGAAATTAGAGATTGTTATTATTTTAGAAAATCAGTAAATTTATACTATTAATGTTATAAAATTTAATTTTTCATACAAACACGGCAAAATATTTTTAATATATAACATCGTTTATTTAAGAAACATGTTTTGCTCAAGTTTCACTGTTTTTCTTTCGAATTATTGTATAAGAGTTTCTCTTCGTTTTGGCAGGCTTACGGTAGTACTTACCGCGGCGTTGCTTTATTAAATCTACCAAGTAATTCATTACGGGCCTCATGTAAATTAAGTTTCAACACGGTTAGGGCCTTCTTAAATTTCATTCAAAAACTTGAAGATTTATCGTGCAAGTTCCTCGGCATTTATGATGTTCATATTAAAAAGTTATTTACGTAAGATATTTATGTAATTTTAAATTTGACTCAATTTATTTAACGAAATAACTTTTTTTACTTGGTAGAGCCACGCTGAAGCTATATGTATTATGGTGGTATCACCAATGGATCAGCTCGAGGGTTCTATAATGCTCTCACAGAGTACCAGCGTAAAACAGCAGATTAATGCTGCTGAGATTCGTATGGTGAGTGTACAGAACCAGATATCCTTTTTACTGGAAGTGAGGCATTCCATCTTAGTCCTCAAGGGTGACACCGTCACATCTAAATGCAGATATTTTGATTTCTAATCGAGAATAAATGTAGATATCTATGGACCACAGCATCCACTTACCATCAGGTGGACTGTGTGCTCGTTTGTCACCCTTATTCTATAACAAAATATTTAAAAAATTCCTATAAGCAGTTTTCCTCACCGATGTTTTACTTCGCCCGCAGGCGATCGGTAAATTAGTACATATAAAATACAAATTAAAATGATTTGTATTAGCTTAGATCTATTCGTATCGTTCGCTTATTATGAAAGTTGCCCTATATCCTGGGCTTCCATAGGTTTTTGCGCCTGTCCATGCTTTTAGGGGCCGAGCGAGGTGACTTTTCATTAAGTATGATAATAATGTCCTCCAGATAGAATTTCGGCCACGGCGGCCTGCCTCAACGGCCTAGCCATCGGCGTAGGACAGGATTATACTGCCCAAGTACTAGTATATGCATAAGCAAAGGTGTACTCTCTATTCCCTCACTCTTGTAATCCGATGGGACGGTAAACCGACACGACCGGGAGAGAGATCGGGCGCAGGACCAACGGCTTTACGTGCTTTCCGAGGCACGGGGGTGAGACACCGCCAACTTCCTGACTCCGGGCAGTTACTAAAAATTTCTTGATAGAAAAACTCAATAATTGATTTTTTGGCCCGACCCGAGCTTCGAACCCAGGACCTCATGATCAGCAGTCGCACTACTACAACCACTAGACCAACGAGGCAGTCAATCATTAAGTATAGCAAAGTTAGTCATTAAGTATAGTAAGTATTAATTAAGTTAATGTTTTTTTTTAACTGGTGGTGTCCGTTCATTCCGTGTGCTGTCTAGGGGCAACGTAAGATAATCCAAGACAATCCAATCCTATCCCAAGTTATGCAGCGGGTGTCGTAATAACATGAGTAAATTTGCTCATGAGGAATCAATGTCTGGGTGTGTTGCTACCCGTAAAGTTGGATTACTTCACTCTCTATCAATAAATTGTTTGACACTTAGCAGTGACGCATTTCCTGTCATTTGCATTTTATGTTATCTGTAAGAATGTACTTTTCCCGGGCTGAGCAATCTATTTACATAAAATATAGTCATTACGAGTTTATGCTGATGTTGTAATGTTATTATCAATAATTATATAATGCTATAACAATATTAAGGTACGTGAGGGTAATACAGTTTTGCCGTCCTATAAAACCAAAGCTACAAAATTACAAAAACAATTTTTTCTTCATGTATTAGTCATAGTATACGACAAAGTCGTTTACCAGTTACTTACTTTTACTTTTTTTTTAAATTAGCAAGCAAGCTTTGGAAATAATCAGGAACACTTCGAAAAACTAGTTTAAAGAAACTAACTGCACTACACTATACTAAAATCTACTAAAATCTTTACTACAATGTCAACTGTAAGTCCTGTCCCTTTACTGTTTGATTTACTGATGAAGAGCTATCGTATCACATGGCCACCAATACAAACAAGGCTGTAGTTTTTGCGTAATAAGAAAATGACCATAAGTTAACTCATTTCGAATAGGTCTATTTTCTAAACTTTGATGGTTCGTTAGAGCAGTGATGGCATTTGGTGGTGGTGCTGTGCGCTGGAGGTTCATTTCTTGCACGAACCAAATATTGGTATGGTTTACAATTGCTTGCTCTGGATTTGAGTGTTAGTTCGCGTGCAATATATGTATGTAAAACACTTCTTCCATCTTTCAGAAAATTACCACAAGCATGATTGTGCAACTTTATTATTATTCTTATTCTTATTTTTTATAAAATGAAATTGAAATAAAAACGTAATATAAGCCAGGACATTGATAAGGCAATAGAAGCGTATATAGCGAGCTTCTCAATAAGTCGAGCGATTTTTTATTAACACCACGTATCGACAAATAGCGAAACTAAGCACGTCTACAAAACTTCTCCACTCCCAGCAAATCCTATACGAGCAATTGCTTACAGCAACAACTAATACAGCAATTGCTGTATTAGATATGTTTATATAATATATGTGTAATTGGTTTCTCGGTTCTAGTTTTAAAGATAGTAGGCGCGACTTCGTCCGAATTTATACCGGTTCTATTTCATGGGTTTTTAATATTTGCGCGAAACCTTAATTCTCCTTCTAAAAAAATCCTATACCTTTAAACGAGCAATTCTTGTATATATATATATATATATATATATATATATATATATATATATATATATATATATATATATATATATATATATATATCATATACCTTTAAACGAGCAATTCTTGTATATAAATATATATATATAATCGGAATCTCGGAAACGGCTCCAACGATTTTCATAAAATTTTGTGTGCAGGGAGTTTCGGGGGCAATAAATCGATCTAGCTAGGATTTATTTTTAGAAAATGTCTTTTTGTCCGTGTTTTTAGGCAATGAAAAACTGCTACAATATCGTTAGAATAAAAAGGTAAATTTTGACAGTTTATTAATGATTACAAATAGCTTAATTGGTATATTGGGCGGTTACAAAATCGTAATACCATGGTTCGAGCGCAAACCGAGCGACCGACATTTTTTAATTTTTTTTCAAGTTCCTTTCTTTTTTGAGAAAATCTATTTTTTCGAGCCCTTTTTTTAGTATTTTTAAAAACACGAAAATTTAAATTAAACTAATTGCACTCATGATCTTTTTATTCAAATAACCAGTTCAGTTTTTTCTATTATGTCGCTAAGATCAAAAAATATTATTCGTATTTCATCAGTATGTAATTTGTATCTAAATATAATTTCCAAAACACACGAATTAAAAAAACCGAGCGAAAAATACCGAGCAAAGCTCGGTCAACCGGGTACTATATATATATAATCGGAATCTCGGAAACGGCTCCAACGATTTTCATAAAATTTTGTGTCCAGGGAGTTTCGGGGGCAATAAATCTATGTGTGATGATGATGTCCGTGTTTTTAGGCAATAAATAAACTGCTACAATATAAGAAGGTAAATTTTGACAGATTACTAACGATCGTAATAGCTCAGGTGGGATGTCGGTCGGGCGCGATATCGGAGTGCCGTGGTTCGCTTCCTGTCTCTGGTCCGGCATTTTTCCTTTTTTTTTCAAGTTCCCTTCTTTTGTGAGAAAATCTATTATTTCAAGCCCTTTTTTTAGTATTTTTAAAAATACGAAAATTTAGTTAAACTAACTGCACTCTAGATTTTTTATTCAAATAACCAGTTCAGCTTTTTCTATTATGTCAATAAGATTAAAAAATATTATTTATGGTTCATCAGTATGTAATTTATAAATGTGATTTCAAAAAAAAATCATCAAAGGTCATCCGGGTACTATTTATAATATCTAAAATATAATAACCTATGTTGCTCCTTATAACATCAGCGATTTCGGTGACTAGCCGGAAAAAACAGACAGACTGACAAACATTTTAAAAATCGTTTTTTTGTTTCTTCTTTTTAAGTTTACCTAGATAGGTGTTATCCATAAAAAAATTATAATTTTAAACAAAGTTACAAATCCAAAATTTAGTCGCCCAAAAAGTCATACAATTAATTTGATGAGTTATAAAAAAAATTACTCTCGTTCTCTCTGTAGATCACTATCTATAGGTCCATTTTGACAAATGAGTGCACATGGCACTTCGTGTGCACTCATTTGTCTCATAACACAAGTGGCTAGACACTAGCTCTGCAAACTAAATCTGTTTGTTCCAGTCGGTACAAGCTTGAATAAGTTGTAAATTGTAAACTTTGTGACAGCCAGGCTATCTGTGACAAACGAGCACACAGTCCACCTGATGGTAAGTGGTTGCTGTGGCCCATAGACATCTACGTCTATCCTCGATAACAAATCAAAATACAGATGCGTTGTCACCCGTGAGGACTAAGATGAAATGTCTCGTTTCCAGTAAAAAGGGCTACCGATTCTCTACACTTACCAAACGAAACACAACAGCGTTAAGCTGCTGTGTTTCGATTTGACGCTGGTAATCCGTGAGAGCGTGGTCCTTCCCCGGTCGAGACGATCCATTCGTGCTGCAACTATACCGTTAATATAGCTGCAGCATGTCTCTATCACGTAAAAATTATGAAAAAAAATATGAATTTATATGGTACTTTGGAACAACTGTTCCGAATTAAATTGAATTACGTAAATCTCCTAAAATGGTGTAGGTAGTATATTTTCGATAAAACAATAACAGAGATTCGTCAAGCTAACATTTTTCGATTAATAGCAGTACATTGTAAGGCTTTGTAGAGTAAGATGTTTTCCTTGCTCAGGGAAAAGCAGGGCGGATAGGGCGGTTGCGTGGTTGCTAAGCGACGCGCCGCGGGTGGGCGTGGCAATCGATACCACCCTTAGCTCACCCGGTCACCTTCGCCCAGGGTTGCACAACAATTACATCTGAATTGATTTAATGTGATGACAAAAATATACACGCATATTCACTAAAGTGAGTTTAATAGAAACAAAACTAAATTGACTCTAACGTTGGGCCAAAATTAAATTTAAGCAAAGCATTTTCAGGGATGACAATGCAATCGTACTGAACCACAAAGTTTCACCGTTTGTAATACAAGAAGATCAACTTCAAATAGCGTCTTGTTACGACGTAGGCCTTATTGAACCAATTCTTCATACTATACCGTGAGTTGAAGAAATACTTGGAGGGCGATTTAAGGAAACGACAGAAAAGTGTAGATTAACAAAGTGTTTACAAGTGTTAGAAGAATGCTGTAGGAATATATGCCATATTTATCATATCAGAAATGTTAATGTGAGGTCTATTGAGAGAAAGTTCTCTATTAAAATTGCCAATTCCTCTTCCAAGAGTGGTAATAATGTCAAACCCCTTAAACATTGATGAAGCTTGTCTAGAAAGCAAATGTTTATATTTTTTTTAAACAATAAGTGTTTACCTATTGTACCTTTAGACATTTACGAGTACATCTATCCTCAATTAATAATCAAATTGCAGATGCATTGTCTCGTCCAAGGATTAAGAAGGAACGCCTCGTCTACAATAGGGAGACCAATAAGCTTCTCAATACTCACCATACGAAACAAAACAGCATTAAGGTTGACTCACGCTAGACCGAGTCGGGTTCGAGCCGAGTGTCGGTTGTAGCACGGTCACCGAGCCGGTCCCGTGCCTGAAATTACAAAGACGGGCTTCAATCGAGCATTTACCATAGCGTCGAGATGCAGTAAACTCGTCCGAGCAAAAATAGTGTTGTAACTAGACTACTATTATCTAGATGTTAGTGCTGTTAGTCTATGCGACTCTTACAGCTTCATCTTGTCAGCCTGCAAGGCCGCGAGCCCTGAGATTAAAAAAGAAAAAGGCAATGAGGTGAGGATGATGATAAGATGGTTTATGATTTGATATTGTTACCAATCATCATGTCACCTTTTAGGCGTTTTTCTTTGAGATATCTAACCGTAGTCCGAGGGGAGGAGTGCGGATCTACTAGACTACAATGATGTTGAAGTTTGATGATCTGGTATTAGTGGCTATTGCGATCGCTCTGGACGATGAAGAATGTGATAAATGTTCAACTACAAGCCGGGACCGAGTTGTTGCCGAGCGTTGTCCGTTGCTCGGCCGTTACTCGGTTGCGGTTCGGTATAGTGTGAGTGTGCCCATACAATATATATATATATATATATATATATATATATATATATATATATATATATATATATATATATATATATATATATATTCATTCTTTAAGCTGCTATTTTTATTATATGAAAGCTATTCTGTGAAAGCTTAGTCCTTTCCTGGTTAAGCCAACCCTTTAGTGCTTTTGATTATGAACTTACACATTTAATGTTTGTGAGGAAATAAAACCAATTGGAAGTTTTTATCTAAAATTGTGTTATAAGAAATTGGTAACATTCTAAATAGCAACCCTGAGCGTAACACGTTTGACATCCCTTTTCCTTGCAGCCTCACAATATTTTTAAATATATAGAGAATAAGTATAAATTAATGTAAACCAAACCATGGCAAATGTCTTTTTTCACTCTCCCCCTCTCTTAATGCAATGCTGGTTAAACCTTTTAAGAATTCGCCAACTGGACTGCATAACTCGAAAAAAATTTCCAATACACTAATGCAAAATACCCAGGTTGAGTAGACGATAGGTAAGTGGAGAGAAAATCTCCTCCACTGATGATTTTGTTCGCTTCGTTAATCCAATAGGATTAGCTCTTTGGGGTGAAAAAAAGCACACTTCCACTTGACGATAAGAAGATGTGTGGCCTGTTGACACATACTATACTTTCTCTCTTTCTTTTCTTAGAAATTATAGTCGGTATACTCGCCTGCTATGTGTTATCATTGAGGGAAATATATTAGTCTCATTAAATATTTCTTTTCTCTATCATGGTAAATCACTATTAACTGAATTTTAATCTGTACTAATGCTACTAAAATCTGTCAATGGAATTTCTAAAGTTGTTTTATTGAATTAACTCTAGGTATAGTTCACGTATACTTAACTAATTTTAGTGAAAAAAAAAAACTTAAGAAAATCCTAAAAAAAATGCTACTTTCTTATTATTGTTTTTAAACCGTTCAGTTAAGTAATTAAGGTAAAATGTTATCGATTTCTGGTGTAGGTATGGCTCATTTTTTTTATTTAGAAGATTTTCTAGGTGGATACTACACCCTTACCTTTTATGGTTTCAAACAATTGTGCACCTAAAACTTTTAAAAAGGTAAAACGTGAAATGTTAAGTGTTCGTGAAAATGTAAAAAAATCTTTATATCTTTAAGCTTTTTATATAAACTTGTAGTGATAGATGTTCATGGGCTTATAGCCATTTACGATCAGTTAAATTGTTATCACATTCGCCACTACCGTTACAGTGCTGATGAGTAAATAAATGTTTCGTATAAACCGCAATTAATTTAATCATGATGAGAAATAATACCGTATGGTGGCGGTGTAAGATAATCACACTATTACCTATCCCGGAGGCGTCGTAAGAGAAGTATAACTACGAGTGCGTTCGTGGTACGAGTAGTAGCCAGTAGTTGTTGTCTATGTACTTAGTACTGGCATTATTCTTGAAACTATTAGTTGCCCTAGAGAACGAATAAAAATTGTATTTGAAAACTCCATGTGCTAAGCAGGAGAATTTTTTTTGTAGTCGGATGTCCAACTTCCTTTGAAATATTTTGTTTACACAAACCGAACACAAGGCAGTGTGCACGTTCTGTAAAAAATCATAATTAAAAACGATTAACGTTTGAACCTTGCAAACAGTTCGTCAAGTTTATAATATCGCTGTCAAAAAGAAATTGCATTTTCCTTCTCATTTTTGTGCGGGGGAGTGTCGAGGACAGGTTCCGTCGATACACTTGTACCTACTATTAGTGCACAAAGGTCGGCTGTCGCGCGCACACATGCGGGGAGGGCGCGAATTATGAGCTGTCGTGAACAGAGTACGCTACATGACTACCTGAGACTAATTTCGATGTTTCCCTCGTCTCATACGGGACTGGGAAATTAATACAATTTTAATAAAAGGTTTCATTTTCATTGTCATATCTCTATCGTACTGCTTTTGTAAGTATGAAACTAACCGGCAATTCAATGTAAATTGTTAAGATTTTATTTAGTTTTAAGCCTTTAATAATCAAAGTGGTAATCACGTAGACTGCATTTGGATTATTTTATAAAAAAAAAAAAAAAACTTTTACGTTATGGCATAAACAATACCGTGTATACCCGGAACGTCGTAGTGTAATAATAATCGGATAGTGTTTTGAGGGTAGTAAATAATAATGTAAACAAACTAAAACTAAACAACACTTGTTGTTTGTTTTTAGTTTAAACGGGAATGCCGTCCGCTTAGTCTCGGCTAATTAAAAACAAATCACGTTTGTTTCTCTGTAGAACTCGACAGAGCTCTGTCCCGTTCCCGGCTATCCCAAAATGACGGTCCATCCATCCGAGAAATATATGACCCATAAAACCACGATTACGTTTTATAAACACTACATTTATAACTACTTTATGATTGTATTATTTATTTTATGTAATATATTTTGTTGAGGTGGAGACTTTGATTTTTTCTAAGCTGTATAATGCTTTCAAGTATTTAAAGTTTCTGGTTGGGTACACTCCATTAATTTATTATATTTTTCTGGGTTGTAGTAATGTAGAGAGGACTTTTAATACAAAAATATACTAGATACATAAATCATTGTTTTTGATTTGGTTTCTATAGAGGGAAATAGCAACGATAATATTTTAAATATTAATTAGTGAAGAGAAAACTTTGTCCCTTTTTAGGGTTCCGTAGTCAACTAGGAACCCTTATAGTTTCGCCATGTCTGTCTGTCCGTCTGTCCGTCCTCGCTTAATCTCTGTGACCGTTAGCACTAGAAAGCTGAAGAAATTTGGTACCAATATGTGTATCAATCACTCCGACAAAGTGGTAAAATAAAAATTGTAAAAAAATGTTTTATTAGGGTAGCCCCCCTATATGTAAAGTGGGAAGTGATTTTTTTAATTTCAACCCTAACGTGTGATATATTGTTGGAAAGGTATTTAAAAATGAATAGGGGTTTACTACGACCATTTTTTGATAATGTCAATAATTTCGGAAATAATCGCTCCAAAAGTAAAAAACAATGTGTCCCCCCATCTCTCTAACTTTTGAACCATAAGTTTAGAAAATGTGAAAAAAATCAGAAAAGTAGAACTTTATAAGGACTTTCTAGGAAAATCATTTTGAACTTGGATGGAAACAACAGTACCCACTACCGGGAGCAGTTGCAGGAGCGCGGAGCGCTGCTGGAGCGCGAACATAATGGATACCCACCTTTAAACTCATAAGTGGGAACACTTATTGTGACGGATGGGAAACTACGGAACCCTACACTGAACGTGGCCCGACACGCTCTTGGCTGCTTTTTTAAGCATATTGAGCTCATGGATTGTGAGATTTAGCGTTGTTAAAGGTTATATGGAAAAGGAGTGCAGAAAGCACAAATTCATATTATAGTGTTACGAATATATTAAATAAATTAAAATAAGACATTCATTGGTTTACGTTTATACTGCTAATGTCAAAACACATCAGCAGTCAGACAGTCGCACAAAGTAGAGAAGTAGCCAAACAAATAATTACTGATTGACTGAATGAGCTCTGAATTTTGTGCAACCTTAAATGTTCCTTTTTCAATAGTCTATGGAGTGTATGTCTTATAAACCTAAAAATTTTATGAATTACGATCGAACTTCGACCACCGCCGGATGACAACTAGTATCATTAAATGCTTAATGCTTCAGTTAAATGCTTCAGCAAATGCTTCATAAGATCGTCTTTATCTATCTACTTTTAACAGTGGTAGAGCCATGCGGCAGCTTTGCTGTTGCACGTATGGGCCGGCTCAAACCGGGGTGGTACCACGACCTCACAGAATACCGGCGTGAAGTGGAAGCTCTGCTTCCGCGTTTCGTCTGGTGAGTGCAGGTGGCCGGAGGCCCAAATCCCCCCCCCCCCATCAACATGGTAGCGGAATTAAATAAAGATAGACTACCCCAGGAGGGTACCAGCACCCCTGGAGAATCCCTCGCTGAGCATCCACGACCATGTTTCTCCACTTCTGAGCGTGGGTGCTCAGGCTGCCCCGCGTATTCTGGGGGGGGGGGGGGGCGAAATTCCGCTCAAGACTACAACTGCTCGGGGCAAACGGAGCAACAAGACTAAGGCGACCCCTGCCACGCTGTCCGTGAATTTCTGCAATATCAGGGGACTTCACTCTAACCTAAACGCCGTCCACTACCATCTCGAGACGACGAGGCCGGCTCTGCTCTTTCTGACCGAGACGCAGGTGTCCTCTCCGGCTGATGTCTCGTATCTCTCCTACCCGGGGTACAGACTGGAACACTCCTTTGTGCCTCGGGCTGGAGTTTGCGTTTACGTCAGAGAGGACATCTGTTCTCGACGCCTTGGCAGACTTGAAGGTTCGGACCTGTCCATCCTTTGGCTACGCGTAGACAGCGACGACCATCCGCGCGTCTACGGGTGCCTCTATAGGTCCCATAGCGGTAATGCCGAAACAGACCGACTCTTCGACCACGTCCAAATGGCTGCAGATTCGTTGCTACAGCAGATCCCCTCCGCAGAGATCGTGATCCTCGGCGACTTTAACGCCCATCACGCCGAATGGCTTGGTTCACGTTTAACCGATCATGCGGGGAGATCTGTTCATGATTTTGCCTTGGCATATGGTCTGACACAACTGGTTACTTCGCCTACGCGGATTCCAGATGTGGAGGATCATGCACCTTCCCTGTTGGACCTTCTGCTGACCTCTCACCCGGACGGATATCAGATTTCCGTCGACGCCCCTTTAGGCTCCTCGGACCATTGTCTGGTCCGGAGTGTTGTGCCACTCACGCTGAAATCGCGGTTGCATTCTGCAGGCTGCCGCCGTGTTTGGCACTATAGGTCAGCCGATTGGGATGGGATGCGGTCTTTCTTTGCATCCTACCCTTGGGGGCGGGTTTGCTTCTCGCCGGATGATCCCAGCGTTGTTGCGGATTCTGTTACTGATGTGGTACTTCAGGGTATGGAACTTTTTATTCCTTCCTCTGTGGTGCCCATTGGAGGCAAATCTCAGCCATGGTTTGGTCGCTCCTGTAAAATAGCATCATGCTATAAGCAGGAGTGCTATCAAGCCTGGGTTGATGCATCAGCGTCCCGGGATGTAAACACCAGCGCTCTAAAAAAGAAGTATAATTCCGCCTCTAGGTCCTTCAAAAGAGTCATTGCCAAGGCAAAGTCAGAGCACATAGGCAGAATTGGCGAGAAACTAGTTCGCCTTCCTTCTGGAACCCGTGCATTCTGGTCTCTCGCCAAGGCTGTCCAGGGGAATTTCTGTCAGCCATCTCTTCCATCTCTGCACAGGGAGGACGACTCACTGGCCCATACTGCAAAGGAGAAAGCCGATCTTCTAGGCTCCTTCTTTGCGTCTAACTCGACTCTCGATGACGGGGGGAGTACGCCGCCGACCATCCCGCGGTGTGAGTGCTCCATGCCGGAAGTGCAGTTCACACAGCGCTCGGTTCGCAAAGCACTCCTCTCCCTGGACATCCACAAGTCGAGTGGGCCTGACGGAATCCCCCCAATTGTGCTGAGGACGTGTGCTCCAGAGTTGGCACCGGTTTTAACGCGTCTTTTCCGGTACTCCTACTCCCTAGGCGTAGTCCCAAAATCATGGAAGACGGCTTTCGTCCACCCGATCCCCAAAAAAGGCGACCGCTCAGACCCGTCCAACTACCGGCCAATCGCCATCTTGTCCAAAACAATGGAATCCATTGTAAAAGCCATCTTTGTTTCTCCAAAACAATGGAATCCATTGTAAACTGCCAGCTCATGAGGTACCTTGAGGATCACCAGCTGATTAGTGACTGCCAATACGGTTTTCACCGTGGTCGGTCAGCTGGTGATCTTCTGGTCTACCTCACTCACAGATGGGCGGAGGCAGTAGAGTTCAAGGGGGAGGCATTGGCCGTTAGTTTGGACATTGCGAAGGCCTTCGATCGGGTTTGGCACAAAGCGCTTCTTTCGAAGCTCCCTTCCTATGGGCTTCCCGAGAAATTGTGCGATTGGATCACCAGCTTTCTTGCAGATCGGAGCATCAAGGTCGTTGTAGACGGTGCAAGCTCCGATTGCAAGCCTATTAATGCTGGTGTTCCACAGGGCTGCGTGCTATCGCCAACGCTGTTTCTTCTGCATATCAATGATATGTTGCATACCCGTAACATTCATTGCTATGCAGATGACAGCACTGGTGATGCTCTTTACACCGGCCGAGCCAATATTTCTCGGGAAAACGTCTCCGAGTGCCGGGACAAACTTGTGTCTGAAGTCGAGTCTTTGCTGAACAGAGTCTCGGATTGGGGACGACTAAATCTAGTCCAGTTTAACCCCCAGAAGACACAAGTTTGCGCGTTAACCGCTAAAAAGAACCCCTTTGTCGTATCCCCTCAGTTTCAAGGCACTCCCCTTGTTGCCTCAGCCAGTATCGGAATCCTCGGCGTCGACATATCGAGTGACGTGCAGTTTCGTGGTCACTTGGAAGGGAAGGCCAAATTGGCCTCTAAAAAGCTTGGCGTGCTCAGCAGAGCGGGACAGTATTTCATGCCGGCACACCGCCTGCAACTTTACAAGGCGCAGGTTCGGCCGCACATGGAATACTGTTCCCATCTCTGGGCTGGGGCTCCCCAGTACCAGCTCCTTCCACTTGACCGCATCCAGCGCAGAGCGGCTCGAATCGTCGACGACCGAGTGCTTTCCGATCGGCTCGATTCACTGGCGTTGCGAAGAGATGTTGCATCTCTTTGCGTATTTTATCGCATCTATCACGGGGAGTGCTCTGAGGAATTGTTCGGATTAATCCCAGCCGCCAAATTTCGTGAACGCACGACACGGCAAACGTCCCGATACCATCCACACCATCTGGATGCTTGGCGGTCCACCACTGTACGTTTCACAAGGAGTTTTCTTCCACGTACAACCTCTCTGTGGAATAGTTTATCACCGGCGATTTTTCCGGACCGATACGACCTGGGGACCTTCAAGAAAAGAGCTTACTCCTTTCTAAAGGGCCGGCAACGCACCCGCAATTCTCCTGGTGTTGCGGTTGATCATGGGCGGCGGTAGTCACTTAACATCAGGTGAGCCGCATGCTCGTTTGCCCCCTCTTCTATAAAAAAAAAAAAAAAAAAGTCACTTCATTTAAAGGCAGGTTCACCAAAAAATGCACTTGAGGATGTTTCTTCCTTATTGTTGGGAAAGAAAATAAAAACTTAATTAAAATATCTACTTTTTATTTATTTCTAGTTTTTTGGGTTAATTGTTATCGAGGATGAAGAGAAAGAGTTATTTAGTTAGTTTTATATCACAAAATGTAATTTTGATTTTTGACTTAATTTACGAGTGTGTTGCATGATTCGAAAGTAATAAACAATTAATCGTGACTTGTGAGTGTTAGGTGAGCTACGAATTAACATAATTGCTTTCAATATTTATAGCAATTAAGGGCAATAAGTATATTTTAGGATTTTTGAGTTTATTTTACACAAAAATGTTAAAAAATTATGCTTTTAAAACTAGAATATCATCATCATCATCATTACAGCCATTCACAAGTCCGCTGATGAACATAGGCCTCCCCCATGGTATGCCACAAAGCACGGTCCTGAGCCACCTGCATCCATCGACTTCCTGCATGTCTTACCAGGTCGTCACTCCATCTAGTGGTAGGTCGCTCTACACTTCGCCTACTGAAACGAGGCTATTCGAGAACCTTTTTTCCCCAACGGTTGTCAGTTCTTCGAGCTACATGGCCGGCCCATTGCCACTTCAGCTTGCTAATCCGTTTAAACTAGAATATAATTACTGTATATTTTTATGTAGATAGGTATTGCTATATAGTTATGTGAGAAAGGCGATCTAAATACAAAGTCTGCTAATTTTCTTCTGCACGTTTTTGTATATATTGGATATTTTGCGATAAATAATGTAATATTTTGTAAAATTTCTAATTAAATATAAAAAGTCTAATAAAATTCCTAAAAAGTGAATCCTCTTCCATAGTAAAATGACCCCAGCTCGGGAGCGAAGGTCTGGCCGGCGCTGCCGGACGATGCAGCGCACGGTGCCAGAGCGAGGGATGCGCCCGCACTAAATTTAAATATTTTAATCCTTAATTTAAATTTTTGACATTTTTATTTTATGTTAGTATTCGTGTAGTTTAATTTCTGATGTTATTTGTCATATTGGGGACACAGCGAGGCGCATCACTGGCGCCTTGAAGAGTGTTTTGTCGACCGGCATGGTAACATCTCATCGGTATTAAACAAAACTTTCAATAACTGAATATAGGTAATGTATAGTAAAAGTTAAGATCATAAGTTTTAAATTAAATCCATAACACCTTCACTGTTCTATTTTTAGACACAATAGTAAGGCAATAGCGATGAACATAGTACGTGAGGTATTATGTGATCACCTTAAGCTTTGCAGCCCTATAAAACCAAAACTAGGAGGAGGACATAGACAAAAACACAAATTTGTATAATATAACTAATAGGTATATTAAGAAAAAAAAATGCAAACAAGTTTTGCAAATAATTAGGAACACTTCGAAAATTTTCCTTATTTAAACTTACTACACTACACCATACTAAAATCGACTAAAATATTTACTATATAAATGTAGATCAACTGTCAAAATGGCGTCGATAAAGCGTCGCCCTTTCACCCTTTATTATTTGACTGACTGATGCTGCATGCGATGAAGAGCTATCTTATCACAAAGCCATTTATGGAAACAAGGCCGTAGTTTTTTAGTTATAAGAAAGTGACTATATTAACCGGATGACCATATTACCCTTTCGTACTATATATGTAGTAGGTACACGGGACAGCGAAAGGGTTAATACCCGGTTGACCGGGCTTTCCTCGGTATTTTTCGCTCGGTTTTTTTTAATTCGTGTGTTTTGGAAATTATATTTAGATACAAATTACATACTGATGAAATACGAATAATATTTTTTGATCTTAGCGACATAATAGAAAAAAATTGAACTGGTTATTTAAATAAAAAATCATGAGTGCAATTAGTTTAAAATACTAAAAAAAGGGCTCGAAAAAATAGATTTTCTCAAAAAAGAAAGGAACTTGAAAAAAAACGTCGGTCGGTCGGTCTGGGCTCTAACCATGGTATTACGATTTTGTGACCGACCAATATACCAATTAAGCTATTTGTAATCATTAATAAACTGTCAAAATTTACCTTCTTATTCTAACGATATTGTAGCAGTTTTTCATTGCCTAGAAACACGGACAAAAAGACATTTTCTAAAAATAAATCCTAGCTAGATCGATTTATTGCCCCCGAAACTCCCTGCACACAAAATGTTATGAAAATCGTTGGAGCCGTTTCCGAGATTCCGATTATATATATATACAAGAATTACTCGTTTAAAGGTATAGGATTATGACTGAAAATTATGGCCTAGTACCTGAGTAATAAATAGTTATTTGTTACTTTTCAATTTTAAAATACGTCGTACCTACATTTTTACATGTACATAAAATGTTTTAGGAGCTATGAAAAAACAAATATATCATTTTTATAAGCCACTAGGAGCTGAGCTCCCAGCGTCAAGCCTCGAAATAATTAAACGTACGGATTTATATATTTTATACGATTAAACACGTTTATTCTAGTATAGAGTGAATAAAAATAACCTTAACAACTATTAGACCGCAAAGTAAAAGCGCATTTAGACGTTTTAATTAAATATTTCCAAAGGTTCCCAAATTTTAGAGCGCCCTAAAGCCTACACATGGTCTAAGACGGCCTGCACTAAAAAGATCAATCCAACATTTTACCTGATGGTATGTGATTGCTGCAAGTTCGAATAAATAAATAAATTTTATTAACTATTAAACATTTAAAAAAAAGAAAGGCTATAAATTTATACCTTTTAATCTGGAACGTGGTACAGTAACGCTGCATCTATATTGTAGTTGTAGCACGAATGAGTCGGCTCCAGCAGGGTAGAAGACCACGCTCTCATAGAACACCAGCGTAAAATAACAGCTTAATCCTGTCGTGTTTCGTATGGTGAGTGTAGAGAACCGGAGACTCTTTCTAATGAAAACGAGCCATTCCATCTTAATTCTCCGAAGGGTGACAACGCATCTGCATTTTGATTCTTAATCGAAGATAAATGTCTAGATAGACGATAGATAGATGTCTACGGGCCACAACATCCACTTACTATCAGATGGACTGTATGCTCGTTTTTCACCTATATTCTATGAAAAAAAAAACACAGAATGCACTTCTGCTTGGCAGCAGAAGTAGGTCACTTGATGAACATGTATACCCAAAAGGACATCTAGGCAGAAAAGAAGTACTCCTTCTCATTCATTAGTCCATAAAAACCCACACGTGAATGTAGGTTTCTCCTATTGTAGGCAAGATTTGTTTTAATCGTCACGCTTGCTAGGTGGATTGACGGTTGTAGCAACAGACGTCTAGTATTTTTTATACTGCTGACAAGGAGTACCTAGTATACCTAGCTTAATTTATATAACTACTAGCTGATACCCGGCGCGTTTGCTGCCGCAGAAGAAATAATTGTGGGAAATATCTCTTTAAATTTGGAACAATTATATTGTTTAATTAGTAATGATAATACAGTCATTGAAATTGAATGATATATATAACTTTCAAATAAGTTTGTCCGTACGACACGCACGCCACCTAGTGTAAGTTAATTGTACTATGCCTATAACCTTCGCGCAAGTACAGGCAATAAATTGACAAAGTTTTACCGCAATCTGTATGGCGGCGCATAAAATATGAAAGAACCAGCATTAATTTTTATACATTAGATACCTGGGTGGATTGAAAAGTACTCGGCCTAACACAGATCCATTCAATTCTAAAAATCAAATCTACCCACATTATTTAGTTCAATTCAGACTAGTTCATTGTGTGAAGTTCGAAACGTGTGCGATAATTAGTTGTGATTTTATAAATTTATTAACAAAGTAATCGGACATAATTTCCGCGAATGGAGCAAATCGAGCAGCGTGCCGTCATTAAGTACCTCCATAAGAAGGGGCTATCATCAAAAGCCATCCATGATGACATGGTCAGTACATTAGGCGATTGTGCTCTGTCATATTCATCCGTCAAAAAACTGATAGCAGAATTTAAGCGTGGTAGAGAGAGTGTGAAAGATGAACCTCGCTCTGGAAGGCCTTCGACGTCAACTACTGACGAAAATATTAAAAAAGTACTTGATTTAATAATGGGAGACCGCAGATTAAAAATTAGAGAGATAGCCGAGATTATAGGCATCTCTTACGAACGAACTCAAAACATCATTGTCAACGAGTTGGGTTTCCACAAGGTGTCTGCGAGGTGGGTTCCGCGACTGCTTTCAGTTGAACAAAAAAGGACGCGATTGACTATTTCACGCGACTGTTTGGAGTTATTTGAAGCCGATGCAGTTGATTTTTTTGAATCGATTTGTTACTATGGACGAAACATGGGTTCATTACTGTACACCGGAAACAAAACAACAATCAAAACAGTGGAGAAGACCTGCTTCACCACCCCCTAAAAAAGCTAAGTCGATTTTGTCGGCAAATAAGGTGATGGCTTCAGTATTCTGGGACTCGAAAGGTGTGATTATGATTGATTATCTTGAAAGGGGTCAGACTATAAACTCTGATTACTACTGCACCTTACTACGTCGTTTACGAGAGGAAATAAAAGAAAAACGTCGAGGAATGCTCAGAAGAAATGTCCTGTTTCATCAAGATAACGCCCGTGTTCACACGTCAGTACAGTCAATGGCTGAAATTCACAACTGTGGCTTTGAACTGTTACCGCATCCGCCGTATTCACCTGATCTGGCACCATCAGACTTCTTTCTGTTCCGTAACCTAAAAAAGCACTTGGGAGGTCAAAGATTTTCGAAAAACGACGAGGTCAAAGCAGCTGTAGACGCATATTTTGACTCTAAGGAAGAATCATTTTTTTTCAACGGTCTAAATGCTTGGAAGGGGAGGTGGCAAAAGTGTATTGAACTTGATGGTGATTATGTAGAAAAATAAAAATATAACCGATTTAGTATGTGTTTATTTTCTTGGTTAGGCCGAGTACTTTTCAATCCACCCTCGTACATATTGACAGCCCTGTCACAGATCCTGGGGCTCTTAAAATAAACCAGTAGTTATTTGTGCAAATACACATACTACACACTTTTAATAATGAGAAAAACATATACATATATGGGATTTATTTCAATGTTCGAGTTCATATCGTACGCCTTACAATGCGCGAACGCCAAAACATCCATTTTTTATTGATTTAGTGTCTAAATTGAGACATACTAACAATTTTATATCGCAAAATCGTCACATAGTACCTAAAGTCGAAAGTAGAGCACTCCCTCTACTTTCGACTTTAGGTACTATGTGACGATTTTGCGATATAAAATTGTTAGTATGTCTCAATTTAGACACTAAATCAATAAAAAATGGATGTTTTGGAAAGCAGATATATTAAATTATAAAGGCCTAGTCATATTATTTTATTCTTTTGTTTAGTTGTATTAACAAAAAATGTAATTAAAAAAATATTAGTACGGCTGTCAATGAGTCTGTGCACTTGCTTGTCTTTACGTTTCAGAAAAACATACGCAACGAAATGAAATAAATTTTTCTGAATAAGTTTCCATTTATCCTCAGGATGATCCCTATTGCCAAAATTAATCAAAATTTTGATGAAAAAATAAAAACGGTCATGTGACGAGCACTTTTGGATTTTCCAAACCATTTTCATTTTATAGGTGTCACATTGCTGATTCACTAGACGGTTATGCGCATGTCATTGCGCATGATCATTATGCCGCTTGGTAGAACGTAGAACAATAGAACCACCTGATGGTAAATGAAGGTTGTGGCCCATAGACATCCACATTTAACTTCAACTAAGGATCAAAATTCAAATGCGTTGTCACCCCTGAAGACTAAGATGGAACGCCTCGAATCCAGTAAGAAGGGTCACCGGTTCTCTACTCTCACCATATGAAGCACAGCAGGATTACGCTGGTATTCTGTAAGATCGTGGTCTGCTCCAATGGAGCCAACTATTCGTGCTACAACTAGGTATAATATAGCTGTAGAGTGGCTCTACCACGTAAAAAATATCTCATATAATATCCCATGTAATTCAATTTTATTGTTTAAACGGTCAGCATTAACTTTCATATAAAGTTAAAACAAATTAAGTATGGTTTACATATTTAATGAAATGTTTCTTAGTTGTAAGTTTTGTATTTCATTAGTTTTTTAAGCTGATAGAGCTACACTCCAGCTCTACCATAAGACCATGCTCTCACAGAATATCAGCGTGAAATAGTAGCTTGAAGCTACTGTGTTTTATATGGTGAGTGTAGATAACTGCATACCTTCTGTACGTCTTAGTCCTCAGAGATGACTACTCATCTGCATTTTGATTCTCAAACGAGGATAGATGTGGGAGCGCAAAGTTAAGAGCCATATACGAACATAAACATTTAGTATAAAAATATAGATATAACTATAAATTCAGATGTTTTGTCTTATATCTATTGTAGTTTGTCTCTACATGTTCTAATTCCTTTAGTCTCATACTCAATAAAGCATTTAGCTGTATTACACTTACGAAAACAGAATAATATTAGCAGTTTTATGTATTAATATAAAAATATAAAAACGGTATTAAACCTTACAACAACTTTAATGTAATTACATATGCAATATGTCATTATAATAATCGTCAGCCTGTTCGCTGTTCATTATTGGACTTGAGTTTCACTCATACTAGGATAAATTTTCCGCAATCACTTTGGCTGATGTATTGATGATTGCAACTTTTTACATCATTTATAAGAAACCTCGTCTACTTCCAGGCTGAGGCATTTTATTGTCTCAGCCCACAGTGGTGAAAACGTATCTGCGACCTTCTTTTTTTACAGTTGAATCTGATGTTCAAAGGTTACGGTAGATACTCTTCATCAAATGGACCATTTTACGTGGTAGAGTCATACTGCAGCTATATTATGACTGTTGCACGAATGCGTCAGCTCAACCGGGGAAATACCACGCTCTCACAGATTACCAGCGTAAAATAGCAGCTTAATGCTGCTGTGCTGTGTATGGTGAGTGTAGAGAACCGGTGAGCCCTGTTACTGGAAACGAGGCATTCCATCGTAGCCCTCAGGGGTCACAACGCATCTGTATATTAATTATTTATCGAGGATAATTGTAGATGTCTATGGACCACAGTATCCACTTACCTTCAGCTGGACTGTGTGCTCGTTTGTCTCTCACATTATACATATTTAAAAAAAATGTCGACCAAGTAGGTCTAATGTGGGTGAAAATAAAGACATTATTAATTTTGTCAACACCTGATATCGATAATTTGTAGTTCTTTGAGACTTTCTTTGTATACAAATAACGATCTATCTAGATGGCAAATATCTCCTACAGACCTTCTCTAGTCAGACATTAATACCTAGGTTTCCTCATAAAATTTCGGTATTAGACATGTAGAATTTATAAGTTAGTGGATCTAAGTAATAGTTTTTGATGTCGGGAGCGAATCACCTCGAAATGTTTCTTGTATGGTGTGTACGCACTGCCGGTGCGTCGCCGTATTTTGTATATCGTCTATATGACAGTGTTCTGATGGCTGCCCGAGTTTTCTTCCGTTTCCACATGCGCCTGTGTTTATAACCTTTCACGAATGATTAAAGTAATATCCATAATATTAAAACTGTGGACTTTACAAATGGTTACATTTTTTGTATTTCAATCCTTTATCATAAATCGGTCTGTGAGTGGGGGGCTAGTGATCTGTCATACAGGGAAAATATATTATTCTTGATCATAAAAATGAAATATGTAAAAATAACATAAAAAGGTATTTATGCACTGCGATCCCCTTCGGCTTCGCACGGGTGATTTCTGTATCTCGACAACAGCGCCATCTAATGGGTCCAACTGTGAATCTAAATAATTCTCGAATCAACTTAATCACACACACACACACGCACAAACTTTCTTCAAAATCGGTTCAACCATTTAGGAGTTGAGTGCATACACATAGACAGAAGAATTATATGTATATATAAAAATTGTTGTTGTAATAAATAAGAATACAATTAAAAGAATCGTTTTTATTTAAAATAATTTACATTCTACTTAATAATTAATTTGACAGTTTTTAATGAAATGATATGGATGTTTTCGTTTATATGTTTAGTAAGCAATTGTTAAGTTTTATAGGTATGAAATTTATACATATATGTAAATGAACATGTTACATAATTTTAATACCTTACGACGTGACGAGGTGGCCGAGTGGTTAAGGCGTTGGACTGCTAATCCAATGTGCTCTGCACGCGTGGGTTCGAATCCCATCCTCGTCGATATTTTTGTTTTAAAATATTTATTGTTTTAAAATATTCTGCCAATTTTTTCAATTACATTTGTCAACAATTTGTATTAAAATTTACAAATAAAATAACTTTTTCCCAGCTCCATTAAATTGAAAGACTATTAACTAAGTAAAATAACTACATACCAATTATTAGAAGTTAAAAGCATAAATCTATTATGAAGTAACGTACTTTTTTTCGCAAACAAGTTAGTACAAGAATCATTAAATTATTTTCTGTTCCGCTTTATATTTTCTAACTTTGTGTGATCATTATCTACATACAGGTTTCGTTTCATTGCGTTTTACCGTTCAACTGGTTAACACGGGAACATTTACTAATTATTCTATGTCTACGATTAAAGTATATTTTATGTGACCTTTGATTAAATACAATATTAACTAAGTCATAATATGTAATTGTTATTTTTAATTTTATATTTTCCAACATATCATTATTATTATTTTACGTTACAGTTACAGTAACACGGGCGAACACCTTTTTATTTTATTGTCTAATTGCAAACATTACTGTAAAACAGTGAAAATAGAAAACTTACTATAACGCCATCTATTAGACACGCGATATTCAATGAAAATAATGAAAAATAACAAAATGTATGAAAATTTAAAATTTATAAGTAAATTTGTGTTTGTATGCACCCTTTTCATAATTTTTGTGTCTCTATAATTGACTAAACAATGTAACTATAGGGCGAGTCAAATAGCACCAAGCACACATTGACTTATGCTTATTATAATACATAGCAATGTATATAATATGTCATATATATTAAACAATTACAATACAATACAATACAATACTCTTTATTGCACACACAATAATACAAAGAACGACAAACTATAGATAAATTTATGTACAATTAGGTGTCCTTATCGCTAAACAGCGATCTCTTCAAGGCAAAACTTGGTGAAGGAGATCTTTTACATACAAAAATATAGAAGTGTGCATAAATAGTAGATAAAAAATCATGCATAACACATAACATGTATATATATATATATATATATATATATATATATATATATATATATATATATATATATATATATATATATATATATATATTATAACCTTATCAAGTATAGTAGATATGATAATGAAATATATTAAGTAGAACACATATTTAAATAATAATTTTTAACAATTTTTTTGAAAGACTCAATGTTTTGGGCTTTCTTAATTGTTAAAGGAAGCGAGTTCCATAATTTAATTGCTTTGACACAAAAGGAAGAATTAAAAAATTTTGAATTGTGAGCAGGCATTCACAAAATAAGTTTATCGGATAATCTGGAATGATCTTCATCTGCACCCGCAAACTCAAATTTTTCCTTTAAATACTTCGGTGTTTTAGGATCAAATAGTACACAGTACAGTTGAGATAGAATGTGAGTATTCCGACGAAGTCTGATAGGAAGCCACTTGAGCTTAGTACGAAACTCAGAAACATGATCATATTTGAGGAGGCCAAATATGAACCTAATAGCGAAATTCTGAAGACGCTCAAGTTTATTTAATTGATCCTCAGTAAGATTAGAATAGCATACATCAGCATAATCAAGGATAAGGAGTAACAAGGACTGTGCCAGTAAAATTCTAGTAGGAATCGGTAATGAGTTACGCAAACGTCGTAAGGAAGATGATGCCGCGAACATCTTTCTACTGGACTCTTTAATATGTAGGGACCAAGAAAGATTTTGATCCATGTGTAATCCTAGGTCTTTTACAGATTTGCTAAAAGGTATCACAACACCATCAATAACAATAGGTGGTAGGTTATCCCAACAAATTCTGGAAATTACAGTACTATTTCCAACAATAATGGCTTGGGTCTTATTGGGATTTAAATTGAGCCCGAACAACCTGCTCCAATCATGTATTGCAGCAAGATTCATATTAGTGTCATTGATGGCATTGGGAAGGTTCTGGAGTAATGTATGGGAGTAAACTTGAAGATCATCTGCATACAAATGGTAGAGAGAAGAAATTCGTGAAGTAACAGAATTAATAAACACAGAAAAAAGGAGAGGAGACAACACGCCACCTTGTGGTACACCAGCAGTTAGTTCACACCACGAAGATGTGGCACCCCCTACCATAACCCGCTGCCGGCGGCCACGCAAATAGCTTTGAAACCATTCAATTGCCGCTGGAGATATGTTAATAGAGCGTAGCAGATTTAGCAATACATCAAAATCGACGGTGTTAAAAGCATTACTGAAATCCAGTAGCGTAAGTAATGTGAGCTGCTTTTGGTCCATACCCCAGCGAATATCATCTGTGATTTTAAGTAACGCTGTAACCGTACTATGAACAAGTCTGAACCCCGATTGAAAGGAGTCAAGAAGGGAGTTTTTATTTAGGAAGAGGTTAAGTTGTGCAAAGACTAAACGTTCAAGGACTTTTGAAAGGAATGTAAGGATAGATATAGGTCGATAATCTGAGGGAGAACAGGGGTTCTTCTTTTTAGGAAAAGGAATGATATTTGCTTCCTTCCAAATTCGAGGAAAGGATTCAGAGGATATGAAGTAATTGAAAATATGAGTTAAGATAGGGAGAATAATGTCAATCAGGGGGACGATCATTTTACGGCTGATTTCATCACGTCCGATGGCACTTGACGATATGGACAAAACGCTCTTTTTAACATCACAGTCGGAAAATTGATTGAAGGTGAACGGCGAGAAATTAGGAGTTGATGCTTTGGACAGATTGTTTAAAGTATATGATTTTATATTATCGTTTGAAAACGAAGAGGTAGATGAGAAATGTTGATTTAATGATTCAATGTCAACGTCTTCATTCGAAATAGTAGATTCTTTAGATTTTCCGACTCCTATAGATCTGAGAAAATTCCAAATTTTTGCAGGGTCTCCGTTCTCGACTGATCTCTGAACATGGCGTTGTTGTGCGTCTCTACAAATTGTATTGCAGCGATTCCGTATGCTCCTATACTTGTCTCTATTGTGGTCCGATTTATCACTGTTATAAATAAGCCTAGCTTTATTTTTCTTATTTAATAGTGATTTAATATCGTCTGTTAGCCAAGGCGCAGGGGTGTGTTTAACTTTAACTGGTCTGATTGGTGCATGGGTGTCATAAAGGTCAATCAAAATGTAATTAAATGTTTCCACTTTTAAGTCTATAGAATCTGCAGAGTATACAGCAAACCAGTTAGCATTCCGGGAATCGTCTTGTAAACGTTCTATATTCATCCCACTAAAATTCCGTAGCATCAGTACCTTGCCTCGAAGTTTAGGAGTACGTATTTTATATGAAAGAAAGATGAGGTCATGATGAGAGAATGCCACAACTGCACATTGACCATGCTTTGACACGTGATCAGGAGATGAAACTATGATAAGATCTAACAGGGATGAAATACAGTTAGGCAAGGTGTGTGTAGCATTAAGTGGCAGAATATGTAAATTACACGAGTCAGTAATAGAGCGCAGCTTTTTAGTGCGGTGATTATTCTTTAACATACAAGTGTTAAAATCGCCCATAAAAATAATATGATTGTATAGAGGAGTCAGATCTTCAAGTGTTTTCTCAAATGAAGGGAAATAATTTACATGGAGGGATGGGCTATAAAAGACGCCTACTAAGATTTTGGTGTTAGACAATATAATGTCCAACAAGAGATGTTCAGCTTCATTAGGCAAGGGTGCATGAGTAGACAATTTAATAATCTTAAAAGGAATATCATATCTAAGGTAAATTGCTACCCCACCACCACTCTGGCCTATTCGGTCATTTCGAATAAGATTGAATCCTGGTAGTGAATAGCAGGTAGATGGTAAACATGGTTTGAGCCACGTTTCGGATACAAGAATAGCGCTGAGGAAGCTAGTGTTAAATGATGCAAGCATGTCTGGAAAATGTGCCGGAATACTTTGGGCATTAATATGAATAACATTGAAATTTTTCAGAACATCTGAGAATTGAGAAGATATGACTTCGTTTAGAGGAGTGAGATCTATACTGTGAAAACTATCGTCACTACTGCCGCTTTCTGAGTAAGGTGTCACAAAGGAATCATTACTTGAATCAATATAATTGAACGACTCAAAACTCATAATAAGCCTTTCTTTTTATGAACAATATATGATATGGTAATGCGTATATATATATATATATATATATATATATATATATATATATATATATATAGCGATATAAAATGATAAAAATAATATATAAATATATACTCGTAGATAAATAATTGATTGATTTAACAATTACTGCTATTGACGGCAGTAATAGGTAAGACGGTGGTGCTACTCAGGTGGACTGCACGGCAGGTAAGGAGTCCGTCCTACCACCAAATATATATTATTATTTAAACTTAAAAAATGGATGTTATTAATAAAAATGGAGGCGGAACGGAATCCAGCCAGCGTTAATTAGCAGCATTTTTACACGTGGTAGAGCCATGCTGCTGTTCTTATGGTTGTAGCACGAATGGGTCGGCTCGACAGGGGAGGGACCACGCTCTCACAGAATACCGGCGTAAAATAGCAGCTTAATGCTGCTGTGTTTCGTATGGTGAGTGTAGAGATCCGGAGACCCGATTTACTGGAATCGAGGCATTCCGTCTTAGTGCTCAAGGATGACAACGCATCTGCGTTTTGATTTTTAATCGAGGTTAAATGTAAATGTCTATGGGCCACAGCATCTACTTACCATCAGGTGGACTGTGTGCTCATTTGTCACAAAAGAAAAGCATAATGCTGCTGTACGATAGTAACGTAAGTGACGAAGAGTGGAGGTCCATTATACTGTTCGCGACGAACGAACGAGGCATTCCATGTTAGTATTCAGAGGTGTCAATGCATAGGTTAGTAGTGGTTCTTATTAATTATAGGACGAGGTGATAATGAAATATCTAAACTAGCGACGTGAGCGACGAAGTTGCAAGATGCTGTGCAAGAGACGTCTCGTACTGCAATGTATGGTATGGCAAACCTTTTTGCTAAGGGCCTCCCCCTTAGCAAAAAGGTTTGTCTGTTTTGTTGTTGACATACAAGAAGAAAAACAAAATGTGTATATAATACATGTGTAAATAAATTCTATACTCGTAAATTTATTTATTTAGTTATATAATATGTAATGGAGTCACAAAACTAAAGAACATACGAGTATATGAAGTATTTTTACTTTCTTATAAATTATCGTTTGCGTATCTTCTACTGCCTAGTGGTCGTAAATGCGACAGCTGACCGTGAGGTCCCAGATTCGAAACCTGAGTCAGATCAAAATCAGTTATTGGGTTTTTCTGACAAGAAATTCTCAGTAGTAGTCCGGAGTCTGAATGTTGGCGATGTTTCACCTTCGTGCCACAAAAGTACGTAAAGCCGTTATACTGAGCCTAATTATCTTTCTCCGGTCATGTCGATTTGCCTTACTATTGGCTATGAGGATGAGGTAATAGAGTGCGCACCTGTGTTTGCGCCACTAGTAGCTAGTCTAGTCTCCGTTGAGACTGGCCGCTATGACCGAAATCCGGTCTGGAGGACATTTACATAATTTATCTATAACTTTTAACCTACTATTTATCTCTGCGTGTTGATATAACGTAAAAACTATTGCTTTCCGTCAATAGTTCGGTTTTAGAGCAATCTATAGGAACTTTGTAATTTTTCTTTTTTGGCACTAAACCAACATTTAATGTAAACATGAGCCATTTTCGTCCATAAATATAGAATTTGTTATCAGATCCCAACATGGTTGTGAACAATCGTGTCGATAAAATGATATTGTATGAATATGGCCTCAGTCGGTCAAACCGTACAGTAGTTCACATGATCACTAACAGACGCACTAACAAACATATATATATATATATATATATATATATATATATATATATATATATATATATATATATATATATATGTAAAGATTACAGATTATATATAGGACTATTAT
Organism: Parnassius smintheus behrii; assembly: GCA_036936625.1. Classification (NCBI taxonomy): domain Eukaryota; kingdom Metazoa; phylum Arthropoda; class Insecta; order Lepidoptera; family Papilionidae; genus Parnassius; species Parnassius smintheus. The sequence continues at coordinate 31,908,897 of JAUPFT010000001.1, read as the reverse complement.
AACTTTTCTCCGCGACTCCGCATGTAATTTATTATTTATTTATTAGGATTACCAACAGAAATTACAATAGTAAGATCATTTTCATAACAAATTAAGCAAATTATAATTGTATTTCTTTTTATAGGTAATCACAACTAAATGGTAAATGAAGGGATTATAAGAAGAAAAAACTGAATTATATCATTGAATAAATAAATTATTAAAAAAATAGAATTATTTAACAATATTATAGATAACTTCATTATCATATTAAATTACATTAATCACATTATAGAAAACAAAAACAATTCCGACGTTATACTTATTAATTAATTGATTCATTATTTTAAAGAAATTGATTAATTTTGATTTGAAGGTAGATAAACTATCGCAAGTAATATCGAGGCCTGAAATCTTCGAGGACAGTTCGTTATAAGTGCGAGCCAGTCTGGTTAGAGGGGAATACTTTCCCAAGTTAGATCTATAAAGAGATACATTGAAAAACGGCCAAGAGCGTGTCGGGCCACGCTCAGTGTAGGGTTCCGTAGTTTCCCGTTCGTCACAATAAGTGTTCCCACTCATGAGTTTAAAGGTGGGTATCCATTATGTTTGCGCTCCAGCAGCGCTCCGCGCTCCTGCAACTGCTCCCGGTAGTGGGTACTGTTGTTTCCATCCAAGTTCAAAATGATTTTCCTAGAAAGTCCTTATAAAGTTCTACTTTTCAGATTTTTTTCATATTTTTTCAACTTATGGTTCAAAAGTTAGAGGGGGGGGGGACACATTGTTTTTTACTTTCGGAGCGATTATTTCCGAAATTATTGATATTATCAAAAAATTATTTTAGTAAACCCCTATTCATTTTAAAATACCTTTCCAACAATATATCACACGTTAGGTTTGAAATTAAAAAAAATCACTTCCCACTTTACATATAGGAGGGCTATCCTAATAAAACATTTTTTTTCCAATTTTTATTTTACCACTTTGTCGGCGTGATTGATACACATATTGGTACCAAATTTCAGCTTTCTAGTGCTAACGGTCACAGAGATTAAGCGAGGACGGACAGACGGACAGACAGACATGGTGAAACTATAAGGGTTCCTAGTTGACTACGGAACCCTAAAAAGGCTTGCGGTTTCCTAGGCAGTCTTGATGGCACTTAAAATTAAATAATTGAACTATTGCTGGACAATCAACACTATTAATAGTCTAGTGGTTAGAGACCCTGACTGCTATGCCGGAGGTCGTGGGTTCGATTCCCACCCAGGACAAATGTTTGTGTGATGAGCACGAACATTTGTTCTGTGTCTGGGTGTAATTTATCTATAATATTTATGTATTTAGAAATATATAAGTATGTTTATCAGTTGTCTAGTACCCATAACACAAGCTCTGCTTAGCTTGGGACTAGATGGCGTTGTGTGATAGTTGTGGAATATTATTATTATATTATAATATATATTTATAGTATATAAAATTATGATTAGATTTCGTACCTTTTAGTTTTCTACTTTTTCTAAAAAAAGTACTCCTTATAACATCAGCTACATACTAGTGAAAGTCCCGCCTAAATCGGCTCACCCATTTCCGAGATTAGCCGGAACAAACAGACAAAAACTTTATTTAAAAATTCTATTGTTGTTATAAGTATACCTACTTTCATACGCATTATGTAAAAAGATGTTTTGACATTACAAATAGACAGTTCAATTTTTTTATTTGTGGATATATATAAAGGTTATTAAAAAGTTATTCGGAAGATTAATTTAAAAGCTTTTAAATGCTATTGTCATTATAATTGTTCCAAACGTATAGACTGTTTTATTATATAGTGTTGAAATGCAGACGTTTTGTAGGGGAACAGTGTCAGAAGCATTTCTACCGAATTTCCTTCCCTCTGTGTCGGCGTCAAAGGCGGAAGCACGCCTCGAATCATCTCCTCACCACTTCCTTTTAGAAATCTATCGCAATAGCAAGCACACTTTCAAGGATATTATACCATCTTTATCATATATCAACTTTATTTTACAACCAACAAGTGTGAAAATAATAAAAAAGTTATTAAGTAAAATCAATATAAAATTGTCTTTTTTATAGAATAAGAGTGACAACCGAGCACACAGTCCACCTAATGGTAAGTGAATGCTGTGGTACATAAACATCTAAATTTATCCTCAATTAAGAATCAAAATTCAGATGCGTTGTCACCAAAGTTATATTCTCTATGGTTGTCACCCTTGAGGACAGAGATGGAATGCCTTATTTCCAGTAAAAAGGGTCTCCGGCTCTCCGGTTGTCTACACTCACCATATGAAACACAGCAGCATTAAGCTGGTATTTTACAACTATTGCTATTAGACAAACACTCCGTGAACGTACAATTTTTGTTGGCTTTAACTAATTTTCGAACACCCAAACTCGTGACTGGTTTTTTTGATTCGGGTTCGTACGCGTATATCCAGGATTCGTCACCTGATACGATATTGTATACAGCATTTGAGGATCCTGCGTGGAATCTTTCGAGAGTTCTGACACACCAAGCAACGCGAGCCGCTTTTTGCTCTTCACAGAGCGAATGCGGTATCAATCGGGAAAACAACTTTTTTACACCTAATTGTCCATGCAAGATTATTTGTATTTGACTCATGCCAATGTCTAAAGTTGCCCGAATTTCGCGGTGTGTCACATGTCGATCTTCCTCAATCAGCTTACGCACAGCATCAACGTTATCTTGGGTGACTGCAGTTTTTGGACGACCTTGGCGGGGATCATCACTGAGCTTGATACGTCCACGTTGAAATTCAGCAAACCAGCGATAAATTGTAGTTTTGGATGGGGCTTCATCACCAAGTGCAGAAATCATCCGGTCAACACCCTGTTTTTGTGTTAAACCACTTCGAAAGTCATAATAAATCATCACTCTTGAATTTTCTCGAGTCTATTCCATTTTCTCAACGACTAAAGAAGTTTGACAAAACCTTGTGACAAGACCGAGAATCTTTTTTTAAATAAATAAATGGTATTCGATTTTTCAAACCAAGGAGTTTACAATTAAAAAGATTTTAATATGACAGAAACAGTGGAAATATTCCATTCCCGATACTTTTAGTGCAGCCTAGTAAGTTGTGTATAGAAGATAGTAACTGAAAAATAAAAATATTAAATTTTTATCGTATTCCTGATTTTATTGTTTCTCTGTCTTAACTTATTTTGGGACTCGTTAAACAATTACACAATGTTTTGATAGTTTAAAGATCATGCTACATAAAAAACGTTTTTTTATTTATTAACAACAACAACATAATAAACATAAATAAATAATTATATAGTTATCTGGGTAGCAGGAAAGTGGCACGATTAATAAAATTTAATTAAAACCATTTAACTGCATTGTGGTATATATTGAAATATTTTTATAACTTATAAAATTAATGACACGATATTAAACAGAGTGAGGCAAAGAAATCCTAGTCTTGCAGACGAGATTTTTTAACATTATGTGCAAATAATTAGATGAGGCGTTGCGATGGCGGTGCACGCGCTGGCCACGTGGCGGAGTGCTCGCCGCATTGTTATTGAAGTTATTTATGAATATTGTGTCTCGCAGCCGCCGACTAGATCGCCAGCACGCGACCAACCACCCGTGATCGATGTCTACATGCACTTATGAACACTTAGTAATCTATATGGTTTTAGGGCTTCTTTCAATGCGGTTTGTTTTGTAAGTTTTACTGGGTAAATATGAAATAGTTTAAAGCACTATTAAGATAATCATCTGTAATTATACACCGTTGTTATTTAGAGGTGCGGAACTTCAGGAGGCGCTCGTCAATTCGCCTCTTTAGCGCGAAGATTAAAGCAAATCCGAGCGGGATAAAGGGCGAAGCCTGTGTTCAGGTCCGGAAGTAGAATTTTACAAGCTGATGATGATGATATGTATGTATTTAGTATTTAGTATATGTGTACAATCTAATGATGAGTGATACTTTTGACACTATTACGTCGCCATTGCGGTTATCTAATCTGAATGAATCTGACAGTCATTTCGTTATTTCTTATATTTACGCGAAAACTACACATTGAATAAACTATTTTTACGGATTTTATCGCGTTTTATTTATTTTATTTTCATTCGTTGTTTTAAAGAACAATAACACATAACAAGATTTAATGCTGTATTAAGTCTTCTTTACTAACGGGCCAACTGAATAATGCATTGATTATCTTTGAATATAATTCAACTATTTTCAAGAGCTTAATAAATATAAATTTTATTTGGGAATGTTTAAATAAAATATTTCATTTAAAAATAACAAAAGAATCCGGAATTTTATGATGACTGTTTGACTATTTATTATCTAAATACATATATAACTGTATAATATACATACCTACAGGATTATTTTGCAATAACCGGCCAAATTTGCAGAGAAGTTTCAGAATATATAAGGCGCATGGTGAAGAAAATTAATTTAAAAAAAATTTCAAACATTCTGCCTTTTTATCTTTGAAATTGAAAATGCGTGGTAATGCATTATTTTAACCGATTCGTAAGGATCAATCGGTAGGCAAAAACGTTGTTGCTTGTTGCCCATAAATCATATTAAATTTGGGATAATTTCAAATATAAGTAGAAACCTTATTTACGAGCATTTTCAAAAACTGCAATAACCGTATATTAATAACCGTATTATCTATATATCTGAACTTAAGATATATATATATATATATATATATATATATATATATATATATATATATATATATATATATATATGTATGTATATATATACGTAATATAAATTAAATAGGTAACGACAATTAATTATATTATGTGTATATACCGCTATAATATAACCACTATATGGAGTGACAACCCGGTAAGACATGCAGGCAGTCGATAAATGTAGGTGGCTCAGGACCGTGCTGTGTCTCATTTATACTACCTGTTATACCGTACTGCTTCCACCTTGCACCTTGCTTGTGGCAGCCTATGTCACTCTATGTCTCTATGTCTTGCTTCAGAACTTTCAACCAATATTATGTAAAGATGGTTTTTAAAATAAATTATTGCCTTAATTCCACCTATATTCGTTCGTAAAGAACAATGGCGAACTTCCAAACAAATTTTTGTTGACATTTTTTTCTTGCGCCTGCAAATGAAAAATCCTGATCAAATTTTCTTCAGCCATATTATTGCAGGAAGTCAGGAATAAAAAATAAAAAGTATAACAACTTTGCCTGCATTAATGAGGGCATTAATCCACGACTTTTTCTGCCACTAGGACGGCGCCACTTAAAATGAGGTGTAATATTTGACAGATTCCATCAGCAGAAAGTTAATTTGTTTGAAAAGTGTCAAGGTTAATGTTTCTTTATGTACTATTAGATTTATTAAATACTAATTAGATTAAAAGTAATTGAACTAAAAAACAAAAAAATGTGCAAAGAAGTAAAGAGAATATATCCTAGGCATTGTTTTGTGTATTAAAGTAATATTCTACAAAGTGATAGACTTTTATATGAAACTAACTAGAAATTAAAAGATATTGTGTAACTAAAAATTCACCTCAGTCTATAAGGTGATAGATAAGAAACTAACTAGAATTAAATTACATTGTGTAACTAAAAATTCACCTCAGTTTCAACTAACGACATCTGGTGAGTGCAAGATTATTAGCCCTCATTGGCAAATCGTTACAACAACAACAATCAGTCAATATAATTTCCAATTAAACTTATATAGAGTAATTACTAGCATAGAGCGATTCCTAAAATATCGCATTAGTATCTTGAAAAGAGTTTTGTGAATAAAATACACATCAGATAGGGCTGTATGGTATAAGACCTTTGCCTGCCATAATTGGCGAATCGCAATAACTACAACAACTAGTCAATGTAGTTCTAAATTATGTATGGTGATTTTTTTCCAGACTTCGATAGGCCATAAGCTTGATTAGATAATACAAAGTAAATTATTTTATTGATATCTGTAATGGTGACATAAGTAGACGCTTAATAATTCCATCAACAATTTGTCACAACAACTAGTCAATGTAGGTAGTTCTAAATTATGTATGATGACATTTTTCCAGACTTCGATAGGCCATAAACTTGATTAGATAAAACATAACATTTTATTGATATCTGTGAAGGTGACATATTAAGTAGAATAATTCCATCAACAATTTTTATTCTATTGTCCTTTTATCACAATCGATTTCATTATATATTTTCATTTCAAATATAAGACGAACAGACTGACTAACAGACATATAAAAAATTTAAAATCGTTATTTATGTCTAAATAGCACGCAAATAATCCCCCGCTTGATAGAAGCCATTTATTTTAATGTTGCAGACAGGCACCTAATTTTTTTAAATGTTGTATAGATAAAATGAGACTGTGAGTGACAATATTACACTACATAATAGTATTCAGACGTGAATACATAGGAAATACGTCAGCTATGTAAATAGTATTAATATAGTCATTGATTGCAACTGACAGTTTCAAAACAGCTGGTCGTATTATGTTCATTATGTTCACAATTCAATAGATATAATACTTATCTATAAACTCCTATATAATAAGAAGTTCTGCAACTGTGTAGTAGAGTAACGCTGCAACTATATTATGGCTGTAGCATGAATGGGTCGTCTCGACCGGGAAGGACCACGCTCTCACAGAATACCGGCGTAAAAAGATTTATATGTTATAAAAGTTTTTATTTATATTTTTTAACAGCACAATAGTAAATAAAAATAGTAAAGCCGGATATACCTACTAAAATAATAGGAGAAAATAATTAAAAAATTTAGTAGTAGTTTACCTGGAGCATTTACATATTTCAAAAAGCGGTCTAGGTGCGACCCGAAAAGTTCACACGAGTGAAACATCGAGCAACAACAATCAAACAACAACGAGCGAAAAATATCATATGTTTTAATATTTTATACAATTTTTCAATTCGGCACAAAAATGACTTGACCGATTTTGCTCAAAATTTAATGAGGTCTAAGTTACATAATTATGCGTTAAATGAAACTGGTCCCATGTCAATACCACTCGTTGTTCTCGAGATAAGCGAGGCGAAAATTGAATCCGAAAATACATACGTACGTACGCACATGTGCACACACGGACGTCCTCTTAAACTGGAACTCTTCCCACTGGGAGGTTAAAAAAAATAATATTAGCAAATGTAGAGAAAAGAGTACCTACTAGTTATGGATTATCCACTAGTCGGAGCGCGTGCAAGGAGCGCTGATTTTCATAGAAACCAGTTTACGATTTAAGATGCAAAAAGAAAAAAAAGTGTGTGTGTAAAGATAAAAAGTAGAAATAATTTTTTTACCTATGAATTAAAGTGTAAGTATAAACGGGTTACAATGAGATTATAACAATACTACAAAGTAAAAGAAAAATCCTTCTCTCATCTTGTTACTTAATTAAAAATAATACAATTAACAGTGCTTATAATTTTTTAACTATGTTTTTATGTTTCATGTCTTTCAGATGTCAAGTAGTTTGTAAGAAATTCTTGTCCAGCATACGCATTGGATTTGTGAAAATATTTTATTCAATAACCACAATGGGATAAATATTTACACAATTTATGTAATCCCTAATTTTTTTTTACACAAGCGGAGACAAACTAGTATGCAGCTCACCTGATGGTGACTGCCGTCGCCCATAAACTACTGCAATACTAAGGGAATTACCGATACTTTGCCAGCCTTTTAAAAAAGAGTAGGCTCTTTCTACAATAAGTCGTATTGGTCCGGATAAATCGCCGGATGTATGTGACGTATTACCTAAATCCACAAATTTCTTTGAAACTTTGTGTTACCGTTGTTACTCGTAAACTTTAATGATAATTTAGACAACATTATAAAGGATATTATAAAGTTTTTTATTCAAACACTTCTTCGAATTTTGAATTCGACATTTATGGTTTCGTAGTTGAATGCTGTTTCTCCAATATTGTGTAATAAATTATGAAATACAACGTCGGCTAAAGCCTGCCGATTGAAATCGGAAGTTGGGCGGGATGGCGCGGGCGTAGAGGGGCGACTTCCGCGTTCCGGCCCACTGCTCTCGCGGTCATAACTCATAATCACTGTGCGAGGATCACCCTCCTTCACGAGTACAAAGAAAAATAAAGATTTGTGTGAATTATACCCCTGTTAGCAAAAGGGGGAACCATCGTAAGATACAAAGAAATAAATCCGGGGACACCGCTCGTCTTTGTTTACAGACTAGCAACTGCTATTGTTTTCAGTGTCGATACTATTTTATGTTACAATTGATGAGCTTGATAAAAATTATGCCCTGCGCTTTAAGTTCAATAAGCGCGCCAAATTTGAAATTTGCTCGAACAAAATTTCACTGTTCCCATGCAAGTTCTGCCGTAAATTAATGTTCAGTGACAGTTGATACTTTTATAATCCGCCAAACTATAGATGGACTGAAAATATTGGATTGCGCTATGTAAACAATAGTATTTTGATTTTAGTTGGATTACATGTTCATTCATTATTCATTCACTAACTCTAGAGTAACAATACCCGGTATTAGCTACTCTACGTTTTTGTTGGAAAAACGCAAACGAAGTTATCTGAGAGTAAGACCAAGGAGTAAAATTATTCGAGGGTTAGTTACTCTGGAGTAACATGGTATTTGTTCGAATCCAACCTTAGGCCGTCAGCGTATAAGTAAATTAAAATTAATTCTCAAATTTTCCATCATGATGGATTTATCGTACAATTTGCGTACGATAATAATGTGCTATCGTCGTACACTTAGGTATTGTCATTTCAGCCAACTGATGCGCTGAGTTTTATATAGACCTTATATTTTATTATTACCCATTATATTATTATATAACTTATTTGGATTTGAATTTTAGATTAGCATAAACTAGGGGTTAGTGTATCGACCGAGTTTGAAAGTATCTGCTGTAATCGAATGCAATCTTGCCATTAAAATTTAGAGTATGATATTTTCTTTACTCCGTTGTGTCCGGTGGATGTATCTATGTAGTAAGAGGCGAAGAGACGTAGTAAGAGGTTGACTACCTCGTTGGTCTAAAGGTTGTAGTAGTGTGACGGCTGATCATGAGATCCCGAGTTCAAATTCCGGGTAGTTAATGAGTTTTTCCATTAAGAAATTCTCAATAGCTGCCCCAAGTCAGGAAAATGGCGATGTCTCACCCCCGTGCCTCGGAAAGCATGTAAAACCGTTGGTCCTGCGCCTGATGTCTCTCCAGTTGTGTTGATTTACTTTCCCATCGGACCATGAGAGTAAGGGAATAAAGAGTGCACATGTGCTTTAAACTTTGTACAATAAAATTTTATACGTGGTAGAGCCATGCAGCAGCTATAGTATGGTTTTAGCATGAATGGGTCGGCTCGACCGGGAAAGGACCACGCTCTCACAGAATAACAGCGTAAATATCAGAGGAATGCTGCTGTGTTTCGTACGGTGAGTGTAAAGAACCGGAGACTCTTTTTACTGGAAAGTAGGCATTCCATCTTAGTCCTCAGGGGTGACAGCGCATCTGCGTTTTGATTCTTAATTTAGGATAAATGTAAATGTCCATGGGCCACAGCATCCACTTACCATCAGATAGACTGCGTGCTCGTTAATCACCCTTATTCTATAAAAAAATAGATGCCGAAGAGGGTATTATGATTACCATTATGCCATTTTAAACATTGGTCCCTTATACCTTGAATGAATTACTGGCTCTGCTGACTCTAGGTGGGGTTTCGTTTGTGCCTTCAAGTCCTTTTTAGTTGAAACCTATATCCGACCTGTTTCTATATATTATTTAGTTAACATATAATTTATCTTAACCCTTATTGCTGACAATCTATCTAAGACTCTGCTTAAAATTAGTTGCAAGTGGCCATAGTTTGGAGTAGCCACTTAACATCAGATGGTCCTTCAGCTTATGTATAACTTTAACTATTAGAGATCTTTTGTTTGTAATCTTTTGTAAGTATATAAAATTAGAAGGGTAATTATTTCGAGTGAATGTATGTATGTATGTATTTTTAATTATTTGGCACGGTCTGTAGCCTAAGCCGTTTGATAGATTTTAAAATAAGAAGTATTGTTAGATTCAGCTTCGTTGCAGGAGTGACAGAGAGTACAATATGGAAATAGTAGTAAAAACATATTTTTTAAAACAAGCTTTTATTTAAACGCTGTATAAAGAAGAAAGTAAACTTTAAAATCGAAGCCATCATATTATTGCATTAAACAATTTATGTGATATAAAAGCTTATCACGAGAATTACTTGTGCACATACATAAAAATACAATATTTTACTTGATATTGGCAAAAGGAAGGAATTAAAAAAGTGTTTTATTATAAAATAAGTAAATTGTCGACATTGCAAGTTAAGTCAAAGCTTTTAATATAGCGCCTGCGAATCTTAAGAGACAGAGGAAATATAAATATATATTTTTTGATACCATAACAATATGTTTATCATTAAAAAAAAGCTAGTAAATAGCCAATTATACTTCAACATTTTACTTTCTTACATTTATTGAAGTGTTTGTAGAGTAGAGCTAAGATGGCTATACAAGTTTCCGAGTACAGGATACGAAATATACCCATGTAAGTCAGGGTGACGTGTATATTTTATTATTTACTTAAGTAGGTTTACGATAATATCATTGCATAGTGCATTCTACATTAATCGAACAAAATCTTTTAAATATAATGTTAGGGCTACGCAATCGCGATTTTTCGGTTTTTAAGAATTTAGAATATTTATCAAAATATATTCTAAATTCGAAACTTTCATCAAATTTGGCACAGATTTATAATAGCGAACGTAACAAAATATCTGTGTGCTGCATTAGATCCCACACGTTATTACGTAATAAAGTGAAATGGTATTACAGTGAGATCAGTTTATCAGTAGCGTGATGTTATGATGGCGGATATATTCTGTTTATTTATACGACCATAAGTTTAATACTTGTATTCACTATCAATTTGCTGAGATTAGTGTCTTAGATAGAAACCAATCGTTATGAAGCGAATTATTTTATCTAATCAAGAGTCGTTACGATAGCAAGTTTACATAGGGTACCATTCTCCAAATTTATTAGCGGTGGCACCATACTCTTAGAGAATACCATCTTGAAACAGCATCATTAGACAGCCGTGACCCTTTTTACCGGTAACCGGGCATCCCATCTAAGACCTCAGGGTTAAAAACACATCTACATTTTGAATCACAATGTCGGATAGATATAGATGTCTATGGCCTACATCATCCACTTACCATCAGGTGGACTATGTGCTCGTTTGTCACCTTCATTCTATAAAGTAATAGGCCTATAAAGAAATGAAGTATCAGCTAATGTTATGTTTAACAAAGGTCTTGTGGTCTCTCTAAGGTATGTTATAAATCACACTTCAGATAGATAGTAGGTATTATATATAAATTATTGTGTTTTTTCCACGTTTTTATTAACTCGTTTTCATGCATCTCTGTTCAGGTCGAATTTAGTAATTGATTTTAAACTTTTACGTAGTAGAGCCATGCTGCAACTACTCGTATATTACTGTTATAATAGTAGCAAGAATAAGTCGGCTCGACCGGGGAAGGACCACGCTCTCACAGAATACCAGCGTAAAATAGCTGTTTAACGCTGTTGTGTTTCGTATGGTGAGTGTAGAGAACCGGAGACCATTTTTACTGGGAACGAGGCATTCCTTCTTAGTCCTCACGGATGACAACGCATCTGCATTTCGATTCCTAATCGAGGATAGGTGTAGATGTCTATGGGTCACAGCAACTACATACCATAAGAAAAAAAATAGGTGGACTGTGTGCTCGTTTGTCAGCCTTTTCCTACATTAAATAAAACTAGCTTTCCGATGAGCTCGAGACCTCAAATTAAGTACATAGTGTAGCATCCATGAAATACATCAATTTAAAAAAATTCCCATGTTAAATGTTATTACACTTGGTTTTTACAAAGTAATGCATACCAGCTTTAAATATGTTATTTACTTAAAATTTATAAGGTACTACTGCGTAAGAAGCCTTTTGATAGAAAAGTCTAGTCCTTTGGTAGATAACTAATCTCGGATATATATGATTTTATTTACGTTAAAAAATTAATTATAGTCGAATTAAAAAATTACTGGTTTTCAGTGGTCGATCGGTAGATATATAATTAGGCGACCTCTTAATAAAAAGTAATTATTATTTTGTATTGCTTATTTACAGTCGTCATTGATTATTAATATTGATTGTTACAGTAAGTAAGGTAGAGATTACTGTAGAATAATTTTCTAAATAATAATGTGATAAAATCGTAAAAGACTTCAGTACCTCATATTATATCGTGGGTGTCGTAACAGGTAATAATATGGAACCGCTGAAAGCTTAGGTAATACTTGAGTGACAAGCATACTGCGAGGCGTGCGGTGTAGGAAGTGTTTCCCATTTCCCTAATGCGTGCAGTGTGTTTGTCAAGACGCCACGCTACACGCTCCGCCAAACGCTCCCCTAATGAGGTCTCATCTTAAGGCAAACAGATTACCATAGTGTGGCATGTACGCTGAAAGGAACTATGCTGTTAAAATTTTTTACACCTTTACAAACTATTTTTAGAAGTATCTTAGACATTTCTTACACTCATTAGCTTTATTACTTTACTACACTATTAGCCAACGTCGGCACGTACACTTAAAGTACTTTTCCATGTTGTTGTATTTAGTTGCGATGACACGTGTGAGCTACTCTGTATCGGTCGCGATAGGCGGCCGTCAAAACACTTGTCCCGATAACGCAACAATGCGCACACCCGCCGGCTTTGCACTGCTCGCGGCTATCACTCTTCCGCACCTTTTTCATTCGTATGCAGAACGTGGACGAGATGTTTATTTTTATTTTTAATTAGGAGCATATATTACGGAGACAGATAGCCCCATTGCTCTTTATTTCTGTAAACAATTTTTTCTGTTTAAGCTTGTCAAAAATGCGAAGTTTTGAAGATGGCGTCGAATTATTTTATATAAATAGTGAAATGTATAAAGTTACAGAAAAGTGGATATTTAGACGTTCTTTCAACATAATAATTGTCCATAAGCTACTATTATTTATATCCTAATGTTATTACGGCTATAACACTACGCCGTTTGATTGCTTTGCGCATTAAATGCTTTGACCAACAGAATTAATTGATGCTTAGATCTACCTTTAATAGTAAAAAACTTGAACTATAACTTTAATGAGGTATTTTTTAATTTGTATTGATTTTCATGTTTATATTTTATTACTTTTGCGTTACATCTTTCTAAATCATTCTATATTATTCAAATATCCTATATTTGAATAAAGTACTCTGTTAAATATACTCTGTAAAATATAGGTACTCTGTTTTACGTTACGCCGATATCTTTAGGTCCCATTAAGCGGTAATGTAATATTCCATATTTATATATTCAATTAAGTTATTAGAATACTCTTCTTAACCCTAAAAAGTATTGGTCTAATATTCCAACGGCTAACGAAATCTCTGATATTGTGATTACCAATTTACATCTAAAGCATGATTCTCCTCTTCCTCACTGTGGTCTTGATATCATATATGAAGGTCTAATCTAATATGCGAGAAGGAGAATGTTGAATACATTCTCTACATATTAAACGATTTTTTTAGATAAGTGATACTACAAATACTACACTATCAACTATTACCGCATTGTTAAGGCAATTTATATACATAAACTCTTCTTGGAGAAACATGCAGAGTGTAGACTTGGACTCGGGAAAATTTCTTGATTCAAACTCCCGACCTTAAGCACCGTAGCCGTACGCATAACGACCGCCCTACCAAGTTTTAGCAGTGGCTATGCGTGTATAGTAATACTGGCTCGACCATGCGGCAGGGTACCCACATGAGCCAGTAAAATAATAAGGTTGATATGGCGACAAGGAAGATGGGCCTACACCCATCCTGTATCTATTTACTATAAGTTGGACTATGAACTCTTGTAAAAAATAATTTTGATAGAAAAATCTAACACGAACCCTTAGATCTTACGGAGTCGGCTTTATGCTAACGATCGAAATAAAATGAAAATTACATGCGTATTGCTTTTGTATCAGGGAAAAACGCTATGGTTACTGCTTTCTGGTTCGCCGTAACTTCACTAAGTAATAATAATATTAAATATTTATCAAAATAAATTTATATTTAATCATTGGATTAAAAATGTTTAAAAGCGAATTATAAGTATGTATGTATATGAAAATTTATACAACGGCGATTCATTAATGATTGGGAAACGTTTCCTTAATAACAACGAAATTGAATTCTTTTATTTATAAGATGGGCTAATTATATTCTCCAGTGGATTATTGATAATACGCGGTCGAGATAAACAACTTAGTTTTTGCCGCCTGTCAAATCAAAATACGCCGAACATAAAACACTTGACTTTAATAATTTACCGATTCTAATAAATAAAGATTTCAGTCTTTACAGAGAGAGCCCGCTCGAAAAACGACCGCCCGGGTTGCATGCATTAGAATTCTAACTCTATTGTATTTAAGCATACATTCTTTTTTGCACCTCTGCCGAATATATTTGCAATTTTATTTCCGTGGATTTATCATAGCGGTTTTTTGCGTAACGCTGTTAGACTTTGGGTTTCTTTGAGTTCTTACAATAATGAGTCAGTTTATAATTATATTATTTTTAAGATACGAAGCATTCTATTGCTGGCAAGAAAAAGAGCCAAATTTATTTATTTTTTGAATATATTAAAAACGACTCGACCAATTGACCTCAAAATCTAATGAGGTCGAAGTCTCAATGAACACTTTCGAACGCCGTACCGTTCATCTCGATCGGTTGATTCGTTGTAAAGATATCGTACGACAAAATTTTATTTACATACATAGGTACATACATACACACACACACACACACACACACACACACGCACGCGCACACGCACGCGCACGCGCACGCGCCCGCGCACGCGCACGCGCACGCGCACGCCCATGCGCACGCGCACGCGCACGCACACGCACACGCGCACGCGCACGCGCACGCGCACGCACACGCACACGCCCACGCACACGCACACGCACACGCACACGCACACGCACACGCACACGCACACGCACACGCACACGCACACGCACACGCACACGCACACGCAAACGCACACGCACACGCACACGCACACGCACACGCACACGCACACGCACACGCACACGCACACGCACGCACACGCACACGCACACGCACACGCACACGCACACGCACACGCACACGCACACGCACACGCACACGCACACGCACACGCACACGCACACGCACACGCACACGCACACGCACACGCACACGCACACGCACACGCACACGCACACGCACACGCACACGCACACGCACACGCACACGCACACGCACACGCACACGCACACGCACACGCACACACACACACACACACACACACACACACACACACACACACACACACACACACACACACACACACACACGCTGACTGATTATTTCCGGACGTCAAACCGGAAATAGTCCTGGGACTTCAAAACGTAGAGATCTGATGAAACTCGCATTCAAAAAATCAGATTGAAATGAGGTTAAAAAAGGGAATTAAATATAGAGTCAGTGAATTCACGTATAATAAATTTTATTTAGAAGAAATTGTAAAAGCTAAAATCTATAAGCCTAAATATAACATGGATGTACTGGCAACGCAAGGGAATCCTTCATAATATTAATACCAAAAAATCTCAGAGTTCCCGCAGACATACAATTGTAAGTTGGCCAACTATCGAACGACTAAATTGCGTACTTTTATAATTTAATCGACCAACTTTTTTAATTGGTTGCTAGCCGCAAACTTAATCGATTTAATCCGTGACAGTGTTGCCAGCACGGTGCGTGTGCGTGATAATGCGGGAAAAAACGCTCTAATTTTTTTCAAGGATAGGGTTACAAACGAGCACGTAGTCCACCTGATGGTAAGTGGTTGCTATGGCCCATAGACATCTACATCTATCCTCGACTACGAATCAAAATGCAGATACGTTGTCACCCATGAGGGCTAAGATGGAATGCCTCCTTTTTAGTAAAAAGGGCCTCCGTATCTCTACACTCACCATACGAAACACAGCAGCATTTAGCTGCTATTTTACACTGGTATACTGGTGGAGAGCGTGGTCCTTCCCTAGTCGAGTCGACCCATTCATGCTACAACCATACTATAGCTGCAGCGTGACTCTACCACGTACAGAAAATTTACTTTAATAATAAAAAGAAGACGCTTCAAACAAAAGAGAACGTTTTGGGTGTATTCTATATTAAGTGACAGATTAGAATATGGGAAATATCATACCTTGCACTCTAAACTCGGATGTTACCCAGATTCATTTTTTTCATTCTACAGAATGAGAATTTCGTCTTGAGCTCGTATATCTAATCGGGCCAGCGATCGTCAAACTCTCGCTATCACCGTTGAAGAGAGGCTTGAATTAACTCTCCGTTAAGTATCTGCTAGGTTAATAAACATTTAACTAATTTCTTATTTTTTTTTAATGATTTTCTATACCTATAATCAAATTTAAGACAGTTTAGTGCAAAAATCTGTTAAATTTTCATAATTCAGTTAGTTCGGATTCCGACTCTGAGAAGTTTGACTAGTATGAAATAATACCATCATGATCATTTGGAGGGGGCGGTGTTTGACTTTCCGGAGATGGACTTGAAAGTTGCAGATTAGATGGTATTGTATCCTGTGGCCCTGTGATAGACTGCTGATGAGATTCTGTTCGATGCTGTGTTAAATTTACTTGTCATCTGGAAAGGACGGAACGACTATGGTTTAGCTGCATAAATTGATCAGAGATAATATGAGCGGAAGTTAATGCGCGTGGAAGCTCTTGTAACTTGTAATTGTAAGTCTGCGGCCTCTCTTACGGTTTTAATAGAATTCGCTACTATAACCATCTTATTTACGCCAGGCGTAAAATAATGGCGGAAAATAATTTTTATTCAATATATATTAAAAGAATACTCTTATTGAAAGTTATCTAAGTTTAACCTCAAGTCCGTTCTCAAACAATTGCTTCTATAGAATCAATGCAGCGTCTCCAGATCCCTGACTTTTGTTTCTCCCCTGTTACTCAGGATGAAATTAAAAAAGCTCTGTTAGCCATTAAATCCAAGGCTGTGGGTTATGATGAAATTAGTAAGCAAATGGTGTCTATGATTCTTGAGTACCTTCTTCCAGCTATAACACACATTATAAATTATTCTCTGGACTCAGGTCAATACCCTTCTGCATGGAAAAAAGCTTTTGTAAGACCTCTTCCTAAAATACCTAATCCTGTTTTCCCTAACCATTTTCGTCCTATTTCAATTCTCCCATACCTCTCTAAGGTTCTGGAAGCCTGTGTTTTTAAGCAAATATCTGTATTCGTTGCAAAACATAACCTGCTGAATGAATTTCAATCGGGGTTTCGCTCTGGTCACAGTACTACCACTTCGCTTATCAAAGTCACAGACGATATAAGAAAGGGCTTAGATGAGCAAAAATTAACAGTGGTGGTGCTTATTGACTTTTCAAACGCTTTCAACACAGTGGATCATGGTATCCTCCTATCCATCCTTAAACACCTTAAATTTTCATCCCCAGCCTTGGAATGGTTTTCTTCTTATATTCGCGGTCGCCAGCAATCGGTTCGCTCAGGTCAGCGGTTTTCTGCATGGGCTGAAATTGAATCTGGTGTGCCGCAAGGCGGAATACTTTCTCCTATTATGTTTTCCTTATTTATAAATTCTATCTCCTCAGTTTTAGATTGTTCGTACCATCTGTATGCGGATGATCTCCAGCTCTATGTACAATCAAGCTTAAACAATCTTAACTTTGTAATACACAAATTAAATGATAACCTGGAAGCCATAAGAGAATGGTCATGTAAATATGGCGTTTCTGTTAATCCTGCCAAATGCAAAGTTGTAATATTCGGAAGTTCGCAATTATTGGCTAAGGTTGATTATGGATATCTCTCTCCTGTATTTTATAATGGAAGTTTGATTCCATATTGTGATTCCATAAAAAATCTTGGCCTGTACATGGATAAAACTATGACCTGGAAATTGCAGATCTCTGAAGTTAGTCGTAAAGTTGTTGCTACCTTGCGTTCCCTTTATCGTCTTAAAAATTTCCTACCCGTCAAAACCAAGCTAATGCTGGTTCATTCCCTTATTCTACCTATTATCGACTATGCCGATGTATGTTACCCAGATCTGTCAGAAAATCTTCTAAACAAGTTGGAGCGCCTTCTTAATAATTCCATAAGGTTTATTTTTGGTTTACGTAAGTATGACCACATATCATCCTATCGTTCAAAGCTTAAATGGCTACCTATACGTCAAAGGCGATGCTCTAGAATTTTACTTGTACTATATTCAATTTTAAACGATCCCAGGTCACCTTCTTATCTTAAGGATAATTTTCATTTTTTTCATCCGATCGACGGTCGAACATCCCGACAGTCAAACCGTCTGAGGTTAAGGTTTCCACAGCATAAGTCAAATTTTTTCAGGTCGTCTTTTACGATACAAGCTATACAACTTTGGAACACCCTCCCCAACGATATTAAGAATGCCACAAATAAAAAAGCTTTCAAAGTTCTTCTCCGAAAACATTACCTGAAGGAAACTACTAATTAACATTATTTTTCCTTAATTTTGTCTCCTTTCTTCTTTTTTACTTCAAATATTTATCTCAATATATATTATTCAAACATTATATTATATATATATATATGTATATATGTGTATGTATGTATGTATGTATATATATATATATATATATATATATATATATGTATATATATGTATGTATGTATTATTGTACGTATATTGATACTATATGTGTGTATATTTAAATGTAATGTGTATGTATGTAATTTGCATATATGTATATTTTAGTGTATAAGCACTTATTTACGTATAATGGTCGCACCTGCCAACAATTATCCTTGCCACCCAGGGTTGACTGGCAGAGAATGCCACATGGCATTAAGTCCGCCCTATGTACCCTTTAGCTTAAGGTGTTACGTGTAAGTTTATAAATAAAATAAATAAATAAATAACCACTGGTTCGGAAAAAAAACCTGTCCTGGAAAGAACCAGCAACAAACCCAGCGGGACTTTTTTTGAGTATTTTTTATAGAATGAGGGTGACAAACGAGCACACAGTCAACCTGATGGTAAGTGGATGTCATGACCCATAGACATCTACATTTATCCTCAATCAAGAATCA
Source organism: Parnassius smintheus behrii (assembly GCA_036936625.1). Taxonomy (NCBI): domain Eukaryota; kingdom Metazoa; phylum Arthropoda; class Insecta; order Lepidoptera; family Papilionidae; genus Parnassius; species Parnassius smintheus. The sequence goes on along the minus strand of JAUPFT010000001.1, from coordinate 31,889,565 downwards.
AAATGCAGATGCGTTATCACCCCTGAGGACTGAAATGGAATGCCTCGTTTCCAGTAAAAAAGGGTCACCGGATCTTTACACTAACCATACGGAACACAGCAATATTAAACTGGTATTTTACGCTGGTATTCTATGAGAGCGTGGTCCTTCCCCGGTAGAACCCATTCATGCTATAACCATGATATAGCTACAGCGTGGCTCTATTACGTCTAAAGTTCTTTTAAAATATTCATTTACAATATAACATTTTAAACATTTGTGTATGAAAACACACACACACACACACACACACACACACACACACACACACACACACACGCACACACACACACACACACACGCACGCACGCACGCACGCACGCACGCACGCACGCACGCACGCACGCACGCACGCACGCACGCACGCACGCACGCACGCACGCACGCACGCACGCACGCACGCACGCACGCACGCACGCACGCACGCACGCACGCACGCACGCACGCACGCACGCACGCACGCACGCACGCACGCACGCACGCACGCACGCACGCACGCACGCACGCACGCACGCACGCACGCACGCACGCACGCACGCACGCACGCACGCACGCACGCACGCACGCACGCACGCACGCACGCACGCACGCAAACGCACGCACACGCACGCACACGCACGCACACGCACGCACACGCACGCACACGCACGCACACGCACGCACACGCACGCACACGCACGCACACGCACGCACACGCACGCACACGCACGCACACGCACGCACACGCACGCACACGCACGCACACGCACGCACACGCACGCACACGCACGCACACGCACGCACACGCACGCACACGCACGCACACGCACGCACACGCACGCACACGCACGCACACGCACGCACACGCACGCACACGCACGCACACGCACGCACACGCACGCACACGCACGCACACGCACGCACACGCACGCACACGCACGCACACGCACGCACACGCACGCACACGCACGCACACGCACGCACACGCACGCACACGCACGCACACGCACGCAC